>JAYXIM010013348.1:0-92230 GCA_037575425.1 Anastrepha fraterculus | reverse complement strand
AACCCATATGTCGGGCCAAGCTGGACCATTTGTGTCTCTTCATATACCAATTGGCCTACTCTCCCTTGTTCGATTGTGTCCTTTCTGTGCTGCGCTGCCATTCTTTCTTTCGCAGCTCACTCCAGCTGCGATTGAAACATGTGCTTTACTATATTACCTGGCGTAACTCTTTCTTTAACTATCATTCCTGTAGTCGTCCTTTCGGATATACTTATATATCTCGGGCGAGAAAAGAAGATATGTTCCGTATTTTCACTGCAACTACCGGAAAACGAGCACTCCCTTGCGTCATCCCAACCAAATCTATAAAGGTACTCTCTAAAGCCGCCATGTCGCGTCAGGAATTGTGTTAGGTAGAAATCCGTTTCGCCACACCTTTGCTCGACCCTGTACGCTACCGGTAAATCGTGTCCGCCTCTCTTTTGTCGCTAAGTCCCGGCGATTTTCCCACTCATCTATGCTCCTCTGCCTTACTTCTTTGCGCTCGTCAACCGGAAGTCATCTATTTAGTCTTTTGGCTTTGCCATATATTCTGCTCAGTTTGCAAGCTATTATGTCCGGCAGCGGCTTAACCGATATGACACTCACTGCTTCATATGAGACCGTTCTAAAAACACGGGCAACTTAAATGGCGCTCACCTTCGAAACTATTTCCATCTTCTTGGAGTAGGCTTTCTGTGTCAGGGTGCTGCTTACATAAGTGAGGACTGGCTCACTTCAGCCTCTACCAGAGCTCTGGCTGGTCATAATCTTTGCTAGCGCTGTCGTCTCCAAGGCTGCCTTTATACTTGCTTTTTCAATGTGCTCCTTGAAACTTAGTCTTGCATCGATTGTGGCGACAAGATTGCAATCGTCACATACGGTTAAAAAATGGACACTAGAATCGGTCCTTTTCCAGTCACACCTATTGTGTGAAGTTTGAAGGCTTCCAGACTACTGGAATGCTTTTGAAGCCAATATCTTTGGCATTAACAGGACAGTAAAGTTGGTAAACTCGACGGTCTTCGCTCCTCTAAAAATAATGCTTTTTCTAAAATAGGAAAAAGTAGGGAAAATGGCACCGCTGTATAGTTTTGGAAGAGAGTGTGGCCACAATTAAAGAAGCAGTGGATTGGTTGTTTACTTCTACTGATGAGCTGGCTGGATAGGGGGCCCTCGAGATGATTTCATCGCGAAATGAGAGGATTGGGGTTCCACTGAGATTCTGTGATCTACTGCTGGAAACATGAGCTATACGCGTCAACTGAGCGTGTACTGGGCTAGTGCGTAAACATTCAAAGTCGTGAGATCCTTTTGGCCACGGATAGATTAGGACCGCTCGAGGCAACTTCTAAGGCTAACAAAGCTGTAACTCACGAATTTGGTAGGTGTACTTACCGGACATTATCCGTTAGGTGTGCCTGTGGTGAGACTTGGGCTTAATTGAAATCCTTTCTGCAGAAGCTATCTGGAGGATGAGTTGGAATCATTCTTCTCAGCTGCCTGCTCTCGTCGGGCAAAGATTTAGACATCTGGGCCCTCATTGTTTTGCTATATTCGCGGATATTGCGGGGCTAAATATCACACCCCTGTGGAACCGGACTGGTTCTTTTCCTTCTTTTTTCCTCCGGTATCAGAACTGTTGTCCTCGCATGAGCAGCCAGTTATCCTAAGGGAAAGTGGTCTGAAATAGGAGTTTGGCAAACGATTCCATGCGTGTTGTAAACTCCGCTATCCTACATTCACAAGTTGTAGAGAAAGCTAGAGTAGCTACTAAATGCAGTTTGATTCTTTTGAAAATCTACAGAGTATCGCTGAGGCTCTGAAAAAATACACTGCATCATCAAGCATCTCTGCTACGTCGAATGAACTCATTAAGAGCAGCCTTGATCTAATCTCAGAGCCGGCGACAGCGAACATTGAATGGATATGCACTCGCAACTTTGAAGTATTTGGCACATACTGGAGAGTGTAGAGCGATTAGCATAGACTTTTCACAACAATAAGTTGGGCGTCACTTTGTGATTCAAGTTCCGATAAGTTCCTGTGGTAAAAATCACTGCATCAGTACGAATTTTTGAATCAACCCAATCCGTTAAGGTCGCTAAGGCTCAACTAAACAAGAAGCAGTGCTCTTTATAGGCAAATGCATGCACCCTTATTTTTTTTCGGTTTAATCTCCAGGAGTGTGCCTATTTTTTACGATAGTTTTAAGAAAATCTTTCATGCGGTGCAGTCCATTCGAAAATCACTAAGAACCCACCTGTCCAGTAAACTAAAATACAAGATATTCTTAAATCATTTGCGCCATGTCCTTTACCGCATTGTCCTGCCTTCAATTGTTTCAGGCTTGCGCATTTTCGCCTCACGCAGCGTCTGCGAAACTATAAGCCAACAAATGTGCCTGTCATGCCAAGAGACTCCTTTCAATTCGGAAAAGTAAAACAGAAGCCTCAGCATGTTTTTACTTGCGTAGTTGTAGCAGAGTGCGATTACTGCTGTGACAAAAGGCGTGAGTTAATGTATCTTAAATTTGGATTAAAGGCAGTCCGCATTTGCTGTCATAAGTAGGCCAAGAACATCTGTACATTTGCAATTCAACATCTGTCCCAAAGCCAGTTGATTCGAGGTACAGCTGTTAAGTGAGGCATAGAGAAATTATCCTAGAAGTTGGGTTCATTGAAGTGGTAAACTGGTAATGCCACTTGTAGTCCCGTAAATACTTTTGAAGAGTCACAGCATGAAAATTTGTTTGATGGAAATATAAACACCTAAGTTTTGTAGGGTAGCGCAAAAGTGATAATCTGCTCCCGATAATATCTAAATGCTCCTCGCTAAGCTCCAATAGTCTGTTACAGCATGATTGTAAATTGATCCAAATTTTGTGCTGGAGGATCTCTTTAGAGATGGTATCTTCGCTTAAATAGAGCTAAATCTCAATAGGAATCTGTGGTTTTTCTACATGCCTCAGACATTTCACGTCTTCCAACAGACAATACTCGAGCGCCGTTAAGTTCTTCGAACTTGACGCTTAGCAATGACGCAGCCTTCGAACTTCTCATCCAATAAATTCAATCAATGGCAAGGGGCGCCATATCGCTCAATTTACACATTTGTGAGAGTTGTACCAACCATCTTTAGAACTGAACTGGATGATAAGTTAAAGTAGACCGGCATTTGAAGGAGTATACCAGGAGTATACCCTTCACTAGTACACAGATGGCTCGAAGGCACGAGAAGGCATAAGCCTTGGAATATATGGCCCCAGAACCAAGTGTTCTATGCCGATGATGTAGTATGCCATCTGACTATGAGCCTTTCCTGGTTATCTGGCATACCCTCAAGGAGAAGCTTATGAGTGAAGAGATAAGGTTAAGGCAGGCTAGCTGGCGCCAAGCTATGTGGATACGCCAGGCGTAGTCCAAACCTCATAACTCTCTCCAAGGATAAATTCAGAATGCTCAAGGGCATTAGAAGGGAAGTGCAAACCTCATAAGGGATCTAATCTAATATAATCTTCTGAGAAACGGAGTCCCATGATAACACCGGACAAAAATTTGCTCCAAGCAGTGACGTTTCTGAGGAAAACTAGCTTTCAGCGACGCAATTGAAATTTTCAAATACCGTTAACTCAAAAACTGGAGCCAATAAGAGCCAAAACACCGAACGCCATTGAGTTTAGAAACTCCAAATAAGTGACATTTTACTTCCTTATTCGCTATTCGTAATCGAAGCGATATCCAGTTAAAAGTAATAATTTTTTTAACAATTTTGTATGGTTTTTTTTTAATACAAATTGTGAACTGTATTTGAAAATAATTCGCGGTCTCGCCCACACGTTGTATACTGTTGCACTGCCTTATGGTACTCAACCAAGAAAACTAACTGCCTACGCCCGATACCTCTTCTTCCTTCAATCTTGACCTGAAATATGAGTTGTAACAGTTCATATTTCGGGTTTCGCAAAATATGTCTCAAACATGAAGTTTTCCTATGAAATTTACATAGTGTTATTTGTCGGTCTCAAAGCCAGTGACTTCTTTACTCATGTTCCGCGGGGCAGGCTTGAAGAAGGCCTCAATATCGCACCATGAATCTTTTATAGAAGAAATACTTTTTGTAGTTAGATTAAGTTTTATACCAATTACTCAAAAAATATGTGTCTTCATTATAGATTTCTTCAATAAGGGCGCATCAAAATAGAAGAAAAGAAGCTGTGCTTGAGGCACTCGTGAAACTTTTTTTAATTTAAAAGGCGGACATAAACTCGCACTTTAAAAAGCTCATACAGATAGATAAATATGGGTGTGAAATATGACATCGATTCAATGTCTGATGAGGATTCATACGGTAGTAGGGATCTGATGTGGTGTAATTTTCAATGCATCTGCTACATAAATCCTTCTAAAGATAAATTGCGAGGGTTGCGTGGATTTTAATGAAATCAGTTCATTGCAGCTTCCTGGCACAGATCTGTGATTAGAGAAAATTCGTACCACAGGTCTCTTCTGGGACCAAATCGCACTATTTTGTGCGCAAATTCACGTCACCTCCATAAGAGATAGTCATCAAGTCGCTCAAACACATTTTGTTTTTCAATTACACGCATAGTAAAAAAATATGTGTACCAGACCGTTAACCGGCTCTCAGCGAATTTGAAAGAATCAGCTGATTGGCTGACGTAATGAGGATTATTGATAGGCTTGTTGACGAAAAAACTGAGACCGTGTTGGTGATATATGAAAAAATCACCCAATGACACTTCGTTGCCGTCTGAGCAACGACTGATTGGCTGCGTGTGTGAATACGTGTGAAATGAGCGGGCAGAACTCTGTTGCCGAGTACCCGGTGAGGTGGCAGTTGAAGTTTACTCGCTCAATTTCATTTTTCACTGTATTTTGAGGCCAAGGATGATAGATACCAGGCTTGCTCATTAGGTATGGTGAACAAAATTTTTGAGGAGAACTTTGGATTTTACGCCATTTGTTGTGTGTTTCACAAAATTTAGCTTTAGGTTAGTGAAACACAAAACGAATGACGTCGGTATATCTGTCAAGTTCGCTCAGAGCCGAATAGCGGTCTGCGCTAAACCTCTTGAAGCTATGTAAATTTTGAGGGGAACTTTGGCTGCCACGTCACTCGGGAGAGGCGGATGAAATGAAAACAAAATGCATAACAAAAAGGAAAAAGTGTGGTTGGTTGAACACAAAGCAAAGACAGGCGTGGTAAGCAAATTGTGAAATTGTGACAAGTTGTGTGTTTTAAATTAAATTTAAGAATGTGAAAAAAAATAATAATAATTCACGTAAGAGCTTAATCTGACTAAATGTGAGTGTGTTACTCTTGGAATTTTCTGAACCAAGATTGCCTTAACTTAAAGATTAATTGCCTACGGTTTTTATACAGTCTCAATTGAAAACCGCACACTTCATTTAGAAAAAGTATCAATTTTAATTAAAACAAAGCTCACTTTAAATAATGCAAAATTAAATTACGCACTTTCGCACATTTTTATTCGTCGTATTCGTAAGAACACTATTGCGTTGGCACTAACACAAGCTTAATTTTGTTAAACATATCCCAAGTGACGTCAGCCCATCAGCTGATTATGTAAACATATCCCAAGTGACGTCAGCCCATCAGCTGATTCTGTACAATTCGCTCAGAGCCGATCAACGGTCTGTTGTCAAGCACACCTCTAAAAATCTTTCCACCACTGAAGGCCAAACCTGATAATCTATCATCATTGAATTGCACGGGCTGCTTAATCGTGTAAGTTACCATGGTGATTTGGCATTAGGGAGTGAATAATAAGCAACAGATTTGTTAGATACCCTTCAAAGCAAGATGGCTGTCACAGTCAGGTCAAATCGGTCAATCCTCATTCGAAAGTCCTTTACTTGTTAAATAAAAAGCTTTTGGCTAACTCAGGTGCACGTACATATACGATGGTCGTTTGAAAGTCAATGTAAACTCAGAGAGATAGGACTACGGGCGCCTATCGAAGCTGTGCTTAGTTAGTAGCATCTCTTGAAAGGATACACACCAAGTTTCAGCCAAGTCGGTGTATTTCTTTGTGCCTGGCATTCGTTTGAATATAAAAAAGGATACAAAGATTCGTTTGAGGATAAAAAGAATAGTGAAATGGTTGAAGTACCACTCTGAGACTCCCCAAGGAGGAAGTGTTTTATTTTGTTCTTCCATTACGACAATGCAACAGCCCACACCTTAGCAGGCGTAGTCGCAAAATTAATCAAAATAGGGTTGCAAATCGTTTCACATCCCCTCTATTCTTCAAACTTGGCTCCCTCGGATCCCGCGGACTATTATTTGTTCCCCAATTTGAAGAAATGGGTGGCGGGAAAAACAGTTTATTCAAACGAGGAGGTGATTGCAGAAACGAGAGGCTACTTTTCAGACTTGGGCAAATCCTATTATTCGGAAGCCTAAAGGGGGATTATACTTTTCAAACAACCCTCGTATGTATAGAAGTGTATGTATGTAAATATATGTCGCTGTGTATTATCCATCTGCCGCATAGTCTGGCGCAACGCGCATTTGGTGTAATTAAACGTATTAAGCACGCGCATGCGCACCGGCCGCCTCTTTGCTCATACTCACACATACATACATACTTACATATTTATATACATACATTGTGCTCCAACTAGCATACGCATTTTAGTTTCCTTTCGACCAACTCATTTCTACCATCGCAACAACAACTTCCATTTAAACTGTCACCATGGTGGCATTGCTTCGCGCATTGCCTGATTTATTACGTTCGACAACAAAACAAAGCTGCAACAACGCCACACATATACATATGTGCCAACAACAATAATCTTTGCCGGCACACACACGTACGCATCTGCGTACTCACACCAGTGTATGAGTGAGTGTAGCAAAGCAGTTGAGGTTGAGCGAGAGTTGTTGCTGCAATCGCCAGTTGCCGGCCTCACGGGATGCGTATGAGTATGTTGTTGCTGCGCTTGCGCAATAAATTCCCATTTTATGACACCTGACAAAATATACTCGTGCACAACTATAGCAAATGTTCGGTGGCTTTGTAAGCCAACGTTACAGTTCCGTTGATTTCTCACTTTGCGCTCTGCGCTGTACGACTTTGAATGAATTACTTTTAACAAGAAGAATAAAAATTATTTTTTTGTAATTTTTTTTTTTTAATTTTATTTTATGCTGTGAGTTGTTAAATGTGCGCATTTATGTATGGCCTATGCCGCAATAAGTAGCATTTAAACAGTTGCAATGCAAGCGGCAGTTGCTGATGCTTCTTTGCTTCTGCGCGCGTCTGCCTGCCTTCTCTGCTGCTGTCGTTTTATTGTGCGCGCCTTGTCTATTTAAGATTAATTTCTTTCGTTGTATTACTTTGTTGTACTTGTCATAGTCGTTGGTCTACTATCCACACCTAAGGTGTTTAATTTTATTAGTTCAACACGTAAATGCTGTTAAAGCTGCTGTGCGCGGTACGCATGCGCATCACTTGGAATTGCTTACATGCGCGTGTGTGTGTGTGTGACAATGATTTTATAGTGCCCCTGCGGGCTCTTTGTTGCTGTTTTATATTTTTTACGTTCAATCGGTACATTTATTGGCATTTATGCTGTTGTTTAATAAAGTCATAAATCGTTGAAATGTGTTTTAGTAACCATTGAGTAGATTTATATTTTATATCCCATTGTGTATCTGGATCAATGGGGGCCTTAAAAAGGTTTTTGTTGAAGAAGTAGGTTTTTAAGTTGTTCGTTTTGAAAACAAAAACAAAGCAATTAATGCATTTGTGCCTGGTTTAGTACATTAAATACATCTCTAAAACTTGCCTAGGCTATAATTTTAAAAGTTTTAGACTTAGGTTTGAAAATAAAATAAAATAAATCCCTAAATCTTATAACATAAATACTCTAAATATGTATGTATGCTTAAACCTTTGTTTAGAATGACTCGATTTGCACAGGGTTTTTTGCATTTTTAAACAAATCTCTCCCGTAAGGTTTTTGTATAACATAAATTGCACTTACAAAATCATAAAATATTTTTTTTAAACTGCAATGAATCAAAAACGACTTAACAGATTGAAGCACTGTTTTTTTGTTATACAACTTTGATATATTTGCTAGGACTCTGCATTAATTGAATTTCTGAATTACTTCTTTTACTATTTTTAAAATATTAAAACAAAAAAAAAACATTTTTCTACAAATTGTTGTTTTCTTATATGACGCTCCGCACTGAACACTACTAAGCGAGTATAAGCAGGTAAAGCAAAGCCAAAGTCAGTGAGAACTCAACCTCTTAGCCTCCTCAAATATGACACTGACTTGAGTGCCGCCTGACTGAATGGCAATTCGCAATTCCGGTCTAAATAGAACTCTACACATAGACAGACGGCATACACCTCCACATGGAAGTTGCTTGGAAGGCTACACATCGACACAGAAAGCTTTGTTCTGGGGCCAAATATTCCAAGGCTTATGCCTTCTCGTGTCCTCGAGCCATCGCTATCAGTGCAGAGTACACTCCTGGAGTTTTCTTTCAAATGCAGGTCTACTCCAGTTTATTTTAGCGTCCAGCTTGATTTCGAACTTCTTCGAATATATATTTGACTTTAGTGATATCATCCCTGGGTATCTGGGCAAGTGGGAGCTGGAAAAACCATATAACTTAAAGCTTCAGCTTTGTACAAAACTTTAAAATATGTAAAAAAAAATGTATTATATAATATCAAAATTTTAAACTTTTTTATCAGAAGCTTCAGACAAAATTCACTGCGTACAAATTTAGAGGGGCTCATAAATTGTTAAATTTTTTTTTTTTGTGTTTTAAAATTTTTGGACAATTTATTTTTGGTGGCGAATTTGAAAATTGTTTCCATATTAAAAAAATACAGCGTATCTTATGTGAAAGAAAATGTGTTACATCGTCAACATGGAGAATCAAAGTACTGAAGTAAGACCCTTAGTTTCAAAGAAACTAATTTGGCGTCTTCTTCCAGCAATTCTCTTTGAAAAAAAGAAAAACAAATGCAATTGCTTTGCCGATAAAGCTATAAAGCCTCACTTCTTCAAAAATCCTTTACTGTAGGCAGTCAAGCCTTGTACTTATATGGGCTCCAGAAAACTGGGGTGTTCATGGAAATAAAATTGTCGATGAATTGGCAAACTGCGGATCAGCGGCTACCCCACAGGGACCAGAGCAAATAATCGGTATCAGTTTTGATGAAGTGGATTAGCGATTATGTATGCAATTTACATAAAGAGCGATAGTCCGGTCTAGAACGCTGCAGAACTGCAAAGTGTTTTGTGACAAGTCCGAACAGAAAACTGTCAAACTTCCAACAAAAACTTGGAAAGAAAGTCGTTCGGTTGATGGTCAGTATTATTACAGGACAAAAGCCATGATGACTACCATTGGAATCATTAAGGACCCGATTTGCCTGTCTTGCTTAGAGAAGGCGGATAGCACTGAACATTTTCTCTGTGCTTCTGCTGCATTTGCTAGAGCAATGTGTTCCGATGTCATGAGAATGAGTAAAATTTGATCTCTCAAACTGGAGAATATTTCCAATTTTACCAAAAAGCAAAAAAAAAAAATGGGAAAATTCTCACAAGTCTGGCTACCTCCTTGTCTCTATTTCATCGTATCTTTTTCCTTCTGTTACTTCTCTTCTTTCCTCCTTGACCACCTACCCTTTCCCTTTCCAGAGCTTTGAATACAATGGGCTTTTTAGCCTGAGTGTGGAAGAAGTTACTAAATCTGTCGGTGCTTCTTGGCTCGACTTTTCAAAAAGGCAGACAAGCAGCTGGGTCAACATGAGTTCAGCAATGCGGATTCTTGGAAAGCACAGCGTGGATCTGTAATCGATTTATGGACTTCTCAGATTATTGGACATTTGATTCGTTATAGATTCTCAGTTTGATCGTTATGACCACTCCAATTGAGCAAAAATTTGACTGAAAAATTCGCTTTTAGATGAGGTAAATTTTTAAGTTTTTCTAGATGCCAAGATGCTCACAAAGAGTAAGAGTTGGTCTAACATTTTTTCAGAAATTGCAAGTCTATTACTTTACATTGAAGTCGCCATCATGCGCTTCGGTGAACCTTTCAGAGAATAATGTGGCACTAGAATCAAGGAGAGTAAAACACAGTACCTTCTGTTAAAACACAAAAACTCCCCGTGTCTTGGACAACTCGTCACTGTTGGCAACCGCGAATTGGAAGTGGTGTAGGACTTTGTTTATCCTGGTACCTCTGTTTATCTAGGAACAGCTAGAACGAAGTCAGCCTGGGTGTTAAACGAATGATAACTCTTGCTAACAGGTGTTACTTTGGGGTCAGTAAGCAATTGACAAGTACAGCTCTCTCTTGAAAAACCGAAAATAAGGCTGTACAAAAGCCTAATCATCCCCGTCCTCGTATATGGTAGAGAAGCTAAGACGATGACCACAACTGCGTCATACGTTAGGACAGGATGAGAGCCTTATAAAATGCTAGTTTTGTTCATCGAGGACTTTGTGAGGATGGTTCTGTGTGTAGAAGTCCACGCCGGTGGTGAAAGTTCCTGATTGCCATTCCCTTGGGAGTGGCCAGGATGGTTCAAACAGCTCACAACTTCAGTGCTTCGCTCAAGTATCCTCTGCATATCTCTCGAACATCTATTTGAAAGCGAGCTATTGCAAGAATGCGAATCAACCCAGCATATCTGGTTGTGTGCTGGGTTTGGAACCCGCCATGTAATAATCTATTCCCAATGAAAAAACCAAACAAAGCATCGTATGAAAACTGCTCCGTCTGATGAAGAGTCTCCAAGATACTCTTCGAAAACGAATTTCATGATTTTGGTATTATCTTATCCAAAACACTTCCGGCAGTAACAAACTCACATGAACAACTAAATGGAATTCTAATAGTCAAAAAGACAATGAAAGACCTTCCTATCCCAACACCTCTCCTAACTCATTCTAACATTACACACCAAAACACCTCTTAACCGCGCTACCTTCAGTGTTTGCCTTTATTTTGAGGACATAACAATTTTCAGTGCATTTTTCTCTCCTTACCCGTGTTGGATCCTTTATTTTGTCTTGTGCTCCTGCTGTGCCTTGATGTGTGTATTTCTTTATTTCCCTTAAGGCAGTCATTCAGTCAGCCACAATTGTGAATTCTAGGAATTGGCAGTCGCACATTTGCTTAATTTTTTATGTGGTGTTGCAGTGATGGCCAGTTGTTAGCCCGGATTTAGTGCGTGTAGACATGAGCGCGTCAATTTGTCTGACAGTTTTAAGTATGCCGGGTACTTACAGCATAAATGTGCCAGATGCCATTACCAATTCTTTGTTGTGCGGAAGGCAAAGTGCAAGACGGCGTGATAGATGAATTACTTGGTATTCAAGCCGAATTTTTGAATTTCAGTTTGTCCTTAAAACACACAGCTCAATGACAATGACAAAACATTGAGCTCAGTGGGAATGCGTAAGGGGCAAAGGAAGGAGGTATGTAAGTGAAGCGGGATAAATAAAGAAATTGAGTAATACCCCCTGTTATGAGCAGACTTGAGTAATTCTTGTTATTCTTAAAGCAGAGCTCAAATCGTATTGCAGTTGGCAAATTTTTTAACCAATTGTCACTTGGCTGCAAGAATGGCTGAATGGCTGAATGTTAATCTAAGTTGCTTCACATATCTCACACCCTTACTCTTCACACCTTGTCTAACTCCGATAGCTAAGGTGGAATGCAAATTTTATAATCCACTATATTTATTCAGCCCCTTTCAAATATACTGTTTTCTTTGTCAAGTGTGGCCGTAGTGTAGATTATATTTGATTTACATGGCGCAGATCCTAAACGAATCTTTTGACATGTCATTACTGCCCGGCAAACCCATACTGACTTTCTTCCTTGATCTCGAATCTGTTATGATGTATCCATGTTACGGAAAACGGAAATTCCTGATCCATGTGCTGAACCTGTGGCCTCTTCAAGGTCACCAACTTTCTGTTGCTCACCCTCTAATACCATATGTTTTTTTTAACTATTGGCGGTATAGAAACCCACAAAATGCTACGTTATTCACCTTATTCACTGGTCTGTTCCGACTTATATTTTTAATCTTATCATCCTTTTTCAGATGTGGAACGTCAGTCAGGCGCCCAAAATGTACGTATTCTTTTGAGATGGTACGATCTATCAATTTTGGAGACTCTAATCGATGCTGAATAGTTTCCTTAATTATTTTAAAGGTTTTGTTTGATTTACTTGATAACTTTTTTCGCATAAAAAGAGAGTTTAACGATAGGGATTTCCATATTGTGGCAGTTTTCGTAGGTCTCCATTCAAAATGGTTTTACAACATTCCATTTTACATTCCACATATCAGCCAAAAAATTAAGCTGTGTTCTTTTGAAAGATGCTTACAGACAAGCTGTTTCAATTGTCAACGATCCATTTCTGAGCAAAAAAATGCCAGTTGTTTAAATTTTATTCTAAAAATATTGAAGAGAACCGGAGATATTTGACTTTAAAAAGTTTGAAATCAGAATTTTCAACATTGTTTAGATCTCAAAATTATAAAATTTTTTTCTGCTTATTTCTAATTATACTTAAGCAACAAATAAATCAATTTTCCGCTAAATAGTATAATATAGACGGGTGGGTTTCAAAAAAGGTATTTTTAATATATTTCATGTATTTGGCGTAGATAACCAGGTTTTTGGGTTGGCTTTGGAAAACGATATTGTTCTATGGATTCGGAAAAGTGGGCAATCAGTTAAGGGGCGGAATATGTGGAAGAGTTGCTAAAAGTTGTAGTGGAATATTTTCTAGGAGATAACAATGCGTAACGTTTGTGAAAAGGCGTTCAAATTTGATTAGAGTCTGGATTTGCGAGCATGCATGCATGTTAGATTGGATACTTTTAATTGATTGGTACCACATAAAAGTTTTTAGTATTCTGTTTTTTTACTAATAGATTCTAATGAGGAGGGTGAGTCGGTAAATATGGCATATTTACTTTCCATGGCTTCTTGGTGGTCTAGGGAATTAAAAATAGTTATAATTTCAGCTGAAAAGCCGGAAGAGTATTGGTGAAGAAAGGAATGATGATCTTTTTATTTTTGTAGTGATGCCAAAACTGGTGAATTGATTAGGTTTGGATCTCTCGGTAAAATGAGTGAATCATTAATGTAACTGGCTTGAAAGTTCTCCATGTAGTCTTAGGACGCCCCTCTTACGTCTTCCTTGGGGTTCCAATCAAGTGCTTTTCGATAGACTTCCGTTGTACCTTTTCGCAGTGGGTGGCCTATCCATCTTTACTATCGTAATTTTATATGGTTGGCCATTGTCTGTAAGTTGCCATTTTCATATAACTCATCGTTGCTGATGACGTTTGGTCGGTCACCACACTTTGAGAATACGCCGGAGACATCTGTTTACAAAACTTTGAACTTTTCCAGATAGGTGGTTGGTTACCAGCCAGGTATCATATCCATAGAGCAGTATTGAGCTGCCATTTGATTTAAATAGTATCATTTTTGTTTTGAAGAATATCTGTGATGAGTTCCAGATTTTGCTAAGCTCAGCATATGCGTTAGTTGCCTTTTTTTTCTGACCAGGATATCCAAAATTCCCGCACTATTCTTAGCAAATATTACACTGCCGAGATAGTTGAAATCGTAGTTCAATTTGTTCATTTGTTCCCATGAAGCATAAAATTGGTATACGTTTTAGCGCTCATTTTTAATGATTTTATTTGTTTCGATAATAATTTTAAACCCAAATTTGCCCGACTCAGCGCACAGAGCGTCGAGTTTTGCTTGCATGCCAGAGTGCTTTATTGATAATAAGCAAGTAAGAACTGAGAAGAAGCAAATGTCATCCGCATAAGCGAGGCCTTCTAGATATTCGGTTAATATCCCTTGAAGTCATCTATGGAATTGTGTAGGATGCCATCAGTAACAAGAAGAAAGAGGATCGGCGAAAGTAAACATCCTTATCGAGCGCCTGCGCTGGTTGCGATGCTGTCTAGGAGCTCGCCATTTCTGCACTTGAAATCCGCATATTGTGCCCTGATTTAAGCTGTGAGCTTCTCAGAAGAGCGCCTTTTCAAAAATACATCTACGGTGAATGCTGTCAATCGCCGTGCTATAATCAACGAAAACAAGTTGAAGGGTTAATTGCATCGTCGACTTTTCGGAGAATAGTTTTTGATATATTGTAGGGGTGGCAGAAGGTTTGATGTGGGTGCGAAGGGAAGTTTTGATGGCCGATGAAGGAAGCAATAACTTATTTTCATATTATTTCAAGCCTACAAATGATTTTCGATTCCGACTCAAATCAGCAATTTTCCCGGTCAGAACTAGTCATAATCATACAATTTCACGATCATGAAAACAACGGTACTTGTCATATACTTCACGAGTTCTATTATGCGCTGAAAAAATATATCGCTACTCCGTAATTCATCACCAGAGAGAGAGAAACTCTTGAAAACCTTCTATGTTCTTGCCCTGCATTAGCTAGAACCCGAATGAGCTTACTTAGATTCGCAAAAAACGCAGGCTTATTACAAGATGTTTACTACAAGGAAACATAAGTGTGAACCTCCATCTGATACCACTAAGAACCAATAGGTCTACGTGATGGCTTTCAGCCAGCCAGATCAACCTAACCTAACCTAATTCATCACCAAAGTGGGTACTATTTGGCGAAGTTGAACTAATTCTAAACAAGAAATTTGCTTCACTAGCTCAGGTTTCCTTAGCAGTAGTGGAAATACAGCGAGGATTACTATTGGAGGTCGAATAATCAGTTCTACACTGGTCCTATATTAGTAGGGTAGCAAATACATCCACCCTTTAAAATATCATTAGCATTGGGCAACTGTACAGCTGCTTTAGCTTTGTTCATGATTCGTTTCTATGCATCTCGATCCTTGGTAACAGTTGTCCAGTTTCTAACATCCAGTGTCCTCAGGCCCATTAGAACTTATTCAAACTACGAGGCGTATTTTTAAAGTAAGTACCGTTTTGACATAAAAAAATAATTTATTCACTTGAAAGGTCGTACTTTTCCCTACTTTTCTACATAATTCCCATTACACATCTTGGGACCATCTTTGTGTATGCCATCGTCAAAGAAGATTGCCGCCTGATTAGACATCCACTGCTTCACAGTCGTTTTCACTTTGTCATCATCGGAATGGCGCTGCCCCGCCAGATGCTTCTTCAAGTGCATAAACAAATGAGGCCCGTTGGTAGTAGATCGGAATGTATGGAGAGTAGTCCAATTGTTCCCAACCAAAGGAAGTGATAAGGTCTTGTGTTCGATTTGCTGTGTGTGAATGGGAATTATCGTGGAGCAAAACGACACCTGCATTCAGCATGTCACGCCTTTTGTTTTGAATTGCGCGGCGCAGTTTTTGTAAAGTCGCACAGTACGCTGCTGCATTGATCGTGTTGGACTGAGGACACTGCCCAATCTTTTGGTTTTATGCTCATCAGTCAACATTTTTGGCACCCAGCGTGAACACAACTTCCGATAATTTAAACGTTCGGACACCATTTCAGAAAAGACCACTTCGTGAGATAGCAGGAAACTTTTCAGCTAAGGACGAAATCGTGAATCGTTTGGTCTCTTTCACCTCACAGTCCACTTTTTGAATCAGTTCATCGGTAATGACTGAAGGTCTCCCACTTCGTTCCTCATCATTAATGTCCTAACGCATTTCCGCACCATTCCATCACTCATAATGTTGTCAACTTATTTGAAGCCTTGAGCACAGAGAAACCGTATTATTGCACGCACTTCACAGTGGGCGGGATGCTCAATAGGTGGAGGCATTTTAAAATCACGCAAACAGATGTAGCGTCGATCGGATGGTTCCGTAATGGCGTCTGTGGCTTTCCAACAGACGCGCTGCGGCGGCGTAATTTAAAAACGGTACAACTTTAAAAACACGCCTCGTATTTTAGTCTTACACCTTTTCGTGCATTCAGCGCTACAGGCTTGTATGACACGATTGATATTTGGGGGTGCTCATTTCTCATGTGCGTAGATGAACCAACCATCGCAGTTTTTGGGACTTGATTTATTTCGCGATACCCTCGCCATTACATAAATGCAGCAATTCTTCATTGTTGCTATACATCTTCCAGTCGTAGCGGACCAAACACCCTTTGCAGCACTCTTAGATGCGATTCATATTTAGAGGTCATTGTTCAGCATTCACAGCCCTATGCAAGAACTGGTCGCATTATTGACTGGTATAGACGTCGTTTGCAATCTCTCGTAAGTTTAGATTTTAATATTTTGGTTTGAGCGAAATATGCTCTGTTTCCTGCTGCAATCCTGCTTTGTATTGTGTCATGTGAGCCATTGCCGTTTTGTATCGAGACCCTCAGAAACTTAAACGGATGTACGTACGCTTTCGAAACGGTAATTGCCAATTACCATGTCTTCTCGCTGCCTTCTCTCCACCTTGCGTGAAATCTTCAGATATTTGGTTTTTCCGGAATTTAGTTTGAGTACCACGGCCTGTAAATATACTCCAAGAGAACCAGTTACAATGCCATTTCAGAGCTTAATTCTAATAGTAACTAGAGTTTTGAAATTCTGCCTACTTTTTTATAAATGATTTTTTTCTATTTTTATGTCTTCTAAACACTTAAGCCCCTCTTTTACGCAATACCAAAAAACATCGTAAATCGTAAATTATCGATCATAATTTTTTGAATGCATCACCAAACACCTGAATACATAGAGACATTGCGACATTGCGACACATCACCACCCAACGCAACACGTCATATCAAATTGAAGGGAATCAATTTTATTTTTAAAACGTAAATTCTGAAGTTATGCGCCGATTATATGACTGTACGTGCATATGTGTGTGTAAGCATATGCTTGTGTTAAAATGAAATGAAGTCAGGCTTTAAATAAAGCGCCCACACAATCCGCTGCAGAGAGATAAGAAATCAGTTCTATTCGCCCATACAACTCATTCTACTTGAAAGAGTGCAGGCGATATACCAAATACTTGAGCTAAAAGTAAATAGTTTCAAGGACAGGTGCTTACAGAAAGGTGAGCACAGAACTGACTTCAAGTGCCTGAAGTATTGAGATAATTTGCTGACGATATGCGGTAATAGCGCAAAGGGGGTGGTCATCAGCATTTGTGCTCATATTGATGTATAAATAAAGAACATTTCATGACAGTTGTCATAAGCGAAATTTACATATTTTCTTAACCCTCTAACGGTTGGTCTAACTTTAGTCTTTTTCGCTTCTAGTATCCGCTCTGTGCTTATATAAGAGGAGAATGCAGGTATTTATGACAGAGGCAGATGCAGATAATGAGAAAATTGTGCGCTCATATAGCGCTCATCATCAACTCAATAAGAAGAAAAGAAATAAATGCGGACCTTTCTCATTCAAAGTTTAACGGTGCCCATAAATTTGAGGAAATTATCTCAAAGAGTCTCATTGTGGACCGAAATCACCTTCAACTGTAAAAGAGCCTATTCCAAGACCGATGATAGCAACTACAAAGTAGCAATCACATATAAACTCCGCCATATAAGACTCGCCGAAGCGGTTCATTAAGAGCAGAACACAGCGCAATGCAGCTAGCTAGTGCCCTTTCACCCTTGCTGTTCAACTTCTACATCTCGAAGCTCCCCCAACCACCAGAGGGAGTCTCCCTGGTCTCATACGCTGACGACTGCACGATAATGGCGTCGGGCAATGACATCGATGGCCTGTGCTCCAAAGTGAACAACTATCTCACCAACCTTTCTCGCTTTTTCACTGCGAGGAATCTCCAACTTTCCTCCGCTAAAACCACGGCGACCCTCTTTACCACCTGGACGAAGGAAGTCAAACTGTCCCTCAAGGTAAAAATCGATGACACACCAATTCCGACGCAAACAATCCCAAAATTTTGTGTGTAACCTTTGACAGTTTGCTCCCCTTCTCAACACATACAACCGCTTTTACCACTGAAGTCCAAAATCGCAACAAGGGCCTCAAATCGCTTGCCGGCAGCACTTGGGGCAAAAACAAAGAACTGTTGCTATCGACATTTAAGGCAATTGGCCGGCCGCTTCTAAACTATGCTGCGCCTGTATGGTCGCCTGGAACTAGTGACACGCAGTGGATAAAGCTACAGACATACCAAAATACCGTCGTTCGGACAGCGACCGGTTGCCTCCTGATGTCCCCTATTCAACACCAGCGCAATGAGGCACATATGCTCCCTGTAATGGAGCACAATAAACTGCTCAGCAAGCAGTTCCTGCTAGGGTACTACCGCAGGTTTCACCCTTGCAGACACCTGCTAGAGCCAGAGTCGCCTCCTAGGCACGTCAGGAGACACCTTTTAAACTATGCTGACGAGATCCAGGAGTAAACTGACAGAAATCTACTGGACCAGACAGTGTGTAGACAGTCAATAAACGACATTCACCGGGAGACCGTCACCACCTTCTTAAGCTCCCGTCGTGTGAAAGCCGTAATCGGAGTCCAACCACCACCTATTGCAGATGAAGAACTCCAGCTTCCCCGTGAGACACGCGTAACACTAGCACAATTACACTCTGGATACTGTAGCAGGTTAAACTCCTACTTATCCAGAATTGACCCCGACATACCAAACATATATTCGGCATGTGAAGGTACTCCGCAGGACACTAACCACCTTTTCACATGCCCTTTAAAACCTACTCATCTAACACCCCTCTCCCTCAGGACTTAACCCGTCGAAACAGCATGTTTCCTAAGCTTACCTTTAGAAGACGACCGGTGATATACCCTACACTGTCGGGGGTTCTATTACTGTTAAAACAACAACAAAAATGCAGCTAGCAGCCCTCGCCTTGAATGAGCTCGATTTTTTCTTTTTTTCTTCTTTTTATTGTTTATTTTATTTATTTTTTATTAGGAGGTTAAACATGACAAACATCAGCAAATTCGGCATCTTAAGCGTTCCACTATAACGTTCCTCCTCCTCGGCTGATTTCCACTCTGGGACCGCTGTACGCATTTCATCAAGATGGAGCCGCGTTTATATCTATTGACACAACCAAGTACCTATGTCAAGGTCCCTCTCTTGTGGGCGTATAGAGAGCTTACGCCAGCAATAGCATCCACTTCTCCCACTGTTCTCATAAGTGGTTCTGAAGCAAATGGAACATCGAATAATGTGCAATAGGTCGATACTCACAAACTTTTGTCTTTTCATCTGTTTGATGTTGTTATGAATGATTGACTGAAGTGTCTGCGTTTGTCAGCACCCTGTCCAATTCATCTCCGTGTCGTACTTGCAGTTGTAGTGGCTGCGGCTGGGCTTTGCGCTCGCATTCAATGTATTCCCTTGCTCTATTTTTCCAGCAAGCGCTCGATCTGCCTCTCACTTAGCACTCGAGAACGAGCACATTTTCCATATGAGGTTGATAGGACTATGTGACTGCCCAAAAATTCTTTCAAATATTACACGTTCTCGTGCGAAGCCATTACAATGAAAGATCACGCACTCCGCGTTTTCGATTGCTTTAGGGCAGCTTGTGTAAATTGGACTTGTGTCAGCTGAAAGCGGTGGAGATATCCCATAAAGCTGCCGTGACCGATGAGTAGCTGCGAAAAGTAATAATCAGCATCACCATGCTTCCTTTTCAACCACTCCTCGAGATGTAATGTTAGTTTGTACGCCCATTGCCCTTAAGGGGTAAGAGTCATCTTTTTGCCACTCGTACATCTCTCTTGATGCCTTTTCCTTTCTTTTGCCGTTGGTTTTGCTCCTTCCTCGCTATAGAGGCGACTAAGCTGCCACGCGTGAATATCAAATGCTAATTTTCTGGCTAAGACTACCTATTAGCTTCCATATCACTGAAAAATCAGCACCTCTTTAAGGCATTAGTGGGTTAAGTTGGAAGATACCTGCGCACATGCGCCATACCTGTGAGGTACAATAGCGAATTTGTGTGAGGGTATGTGTAAGGGTGTATTTATTGTAAATGTGTATGTACGTAATAAGGAAAAAAGTAACGAACATCTGCAATTTGAAATTCAAGCGTCTAATCGATCAAGAAAAACCAGAACAAAAACAAGAAAAATAATGATCGCATTCAAATAAAAAGCTCGTTGAAGGCAGAACAATTTAAATAAACAACAAAGAACGTCTTCGATTGTTCGGCATATTTCCGCATAAAACACCTTTTGTATGCATACAGATAATTTTTTTTTATTTTTGGTAATCAACCCATACAAGTACTTATATTTTAATGTACATAAACTTATATATTCATATACCAATGAATGCATATACATTAGGGTGTTCCATAAATACATTTTTTTCTTGTATGTTTGTATGTTTATATAAAATATAATCGACGCTTACTCCCTTTATTGGCTGCTTGGTTAAGCTCCTTTTCCTGTTTGTCGTGCTTGACTTGATGGTTCCTAAACCTAAACAGAATGAGAACCTAACCGCTAAATTGGGTTTAAGACTAAAAAAACAAAACACAAAATAGTCACTTGCATTTTTATTTTTTTTATTTTATATTTATTTATATTAATTTTAACAAACTAGTTTTTGAATTAACTGCAGTATATTTAGTTTCCCTAAGCATTTTTTTAGTATGAGAAATAGGAAATACTTAGTGAAAAATCGTGGATTCAAAATTTATTAAGCAACCACTTTTGGCTTTCAGTGCTTTTTTTAAATTTGTTGCATGATTTTTAGTAATTATTAATAATTATAGTTAATTTAATTAAAAACAGATACATTAACTAAAACAGAAAACAAGCAAATCATTGAACTAACATTTAAAAAAAGGGGACTAACAAGCAAAAAAATATTTTTTTATGTAATCTTTAAAATCGAATATCTCGAAAATGGTTAAGTCTCGGACTTCATTAATTAGAAATGACCCAAATAATAATCTTCTTACGTGTTTACGACGTCTCTGTAAGTAATCCTGTATACACTAAATTAAAAAAGGGAAGAAGCTACAAAGGAATTACGAAGAAATTTCGAAGAAACTACAACTTTCTCGGTATTTAAAAAGAAACAAATTATTAAATATACGCAAGAAGTGTTTTAATTACTTAAACAGAGAAAAAAACATTTAAGCACAAGACGTTCATTTGTTCTTAAAATGTTCATAAGGCAAAAATATATATTTTTTTATTTTAAAAATTTAAATTTTTTTTTAATTTGCAGAGTTTTCGGTGTCACTATAAAATAATAATTAAATAATTCTCTTTATTTTAAAAATTAAATATTTTCTTAAAAAAAAACAATTCCAAACTAAATATTTTTTTTTATTTTTGATTTTTTCTTAATTAAATTTTTTTGTGTTGGAGAGTTCCCAGTGTCACTACAAAAAACAAAATATTTCAATTATTTTTTGTTATCTTAAAACAAAAGTAAATTTTTGTTTTTTTTATTTTAAAATTTAATTTTCGTCAAAATATACACTAAATTAAAAAAGGGAAGAAGCTACAAAGGAATTACGAAGAAATTTCGAAGAAACTACAACTTTCTCGGTATTTAAAAAGAAACAAATTATTAAATATACGCAAGAAGTGTTTTAATTACTTTAACAGAAAAAAAAACATTTAAGCACAAGACGTTCATTTGTTCTTAAAATGTTTATAAGGCAAAAATATATATTTTTTTATTTTAAAAATTTTAATTTTTTTTAATTTGCCGAGTTTTCGGTGTCACTATAAAATAATAATTAAATAATTCTCTTTATTTTAAAAATTAAATATTTTTCTTAAAAAAAAAAAACAATTCCAAAATAAATATTTTTTTTATTTTTGATTTTTTCTTAATTAAATTTTTTTGTTTTGGAGAGTTCCCAGTGTCACTACAAAAAAACAGCTTAATTATTTTTTGTTATGAAAAATATATTAAAGTAAAAGTAATTTTACAAATTAATTTCTTTTACTTTTAGGATGTTTTTAGTAACACTATAAAAAATAATTAAATTCATTTCCAAAAAAAGAATTCAAAAATAATTTAAAAAAAAAAAAAAACACAACAAAAAAGAATTAAATTATTTTCTTAATTTTAAAAATTAAACTTTTTTCTTTTTCAAACAAAACAAAAACAAAAAATACTTTTTTTTTTTTAATTTTAAAAATTAATTGTTTTTTTTCATTTTGGAGAGTTTTCAGTGTCACTACAAAAAAAAAATATTTCAATTATTTTTTGTTATCTTAAAACAAAAGTAAATGATTGTTTTCTTTATTTTAAAATTTAATTTTCTTTAAAATTGTAGGGAGTCTTTAGTGTCACTATAAAAATAATTAAGTTGTTTTTTGTTATTAAAAATTTCTTAAAACAAAACTAAATTTTTTTTTATTTTAAAAATTACAATTTTTTTCTTATTTTTAAAGAGTCTTCGTTGCCACTATAAAAAATAATTTAATTTATATAGATAAAAATTGTTATGAAAGAGTCCTAATTTCAAAAGTTTGAATATTTTTAAATTTTCAAGTTTCTAAACATAATAAAATTATTTTTTTTTTTAATAAAGCATTTCATTTTTCAATATTTGTGGAGGGAATTGAAAGAGGGAATAAACAATTTCGAAATGTAAATATTTTCTGTAGACTTCATTTGTAAATGAATTTTTTGCTATACAAAATTCAACGCTAATTTTCAAAAAAACAAGTCAAAAATAAATATTTTTATTTAAATTGTAAGATTTTTTTTTTTTAATTTTAGGGAATTGTTAGTCACTATAAAAAATATTTAAATTGTTTTTCAAAAAGAAAAAAATCAAAAAAATACTCTTCTTTTAATTTGAAAAATAATTTTTTTTTAATTTGCGGAGTTACTATAAAAACCACTTCAAAACTATTTTTGATTTTTTTTAGTTTTTAAATTTTTTTTTTTAATTTTGGCGAGGTTTCAGGGTTTCTAAAAAATCATTTTGTCAGGATCATTATAAAAAATTAAAAATTTTTTTTAAATAAAAATTGAAAAATAAATATGTTTTTGTTTTAAAAAATGGTATAATTTAATAATAAGTAATTTTTTTTAAATAAAACAGAACTTAATCAGAAACAGCTTTACGAACAATGCCCTTAACTGCATAGAACGACTTTCTCGGTTACCCGGTATATCACAAATTAAGAAATGCAAAAAAACCAAAATTTACTTGGTAGTTAATAAAAAAGTTAACAGTAAAAACTAAATAAATTAAGAAGTTAATAATCGTAGTAAAATGTTTAAATAATTAAATAACAAACATTTAGTAACGCATTTCTTTGTTATTAAAAAATTCTTAAAACAAAAACAAATAGTTTTTTATTTTATTTCGAAAATAAAGTTTTTTTTTATTTTAAGGACATTTAAAAATTTTTAAAAAATAAATTTAATTTATAATTAATTTTTTCAGGGTCACTATAAGAAATAATTAAATTCTTTTCCACAAAAAAAAATTAATTTTTAATTTTTAAAATAAAGTTTTTTTTTTGAGGTGCAAGGTTTCTATAAATCTTTTTTTAATTATAAAATAAGTGTTAGTTTTTAAATATAAATAATTTTTGAGGGTTACTATAAAGAATATTTAATTTCTTAAAAAAAACATTATTTCTTTATTTTAAAAATTAAATTTTTTTTATAATCTTGGGCAGTTTTCTAAAAAAAGTGCTTTTAATTATAAATATTTTTTGTTTCTATAAAGCATAGAGTATTAGGAATTAAAAGAGGAAGTAGAATATTTTCATCTGAAAATATTTTCAACAAACTTCCATTTTTTCGTATATAAATTAAACGTTAAATGTTACATAAAAAAATATAAAAGAAGTTTAACATAAAGAACAATTTTTAGGGGGTATGTGTCGTCAATAATTTTTTTCTGGGTCATCCTAATGTATATACACACACACATACATATATATGAATTCATTGGTACAGTATGGCACAAGCCAACAATAGTCTTCTCCAACTTGTTATCTATCAGCGACAGATCCGTTGGCACGTTCCCTTCCGCAATCATCAGACCGTTTTCCGCACATTCATATCAATACCCATACGCACACACATACATATACTTATATATACATAGCTAAACAAGGCTTTCATACTCAACTCGCATTAACTCACTCATTAAAGTAAATAGCAGAAGAGGGAAGTGCACGGATGAGCTGCAGTAGTACTTAGAACTTGTGTAGCTTAAGGAAAAGGTGCTTCACTACGAATTTTATTAGCACAGCTGCCACTTTTATTGTGGTTGTTGCTGTTGTTGTGGCATGTTGCAAAGGCTTTGGGGAAGGAAAAGTCAGACACAGAAATATGCAAAAGGCAGCTCATCAATGAGCAGCACCAAAAAAAATAAAAAATTAATAAACAACAACAACAATAACTCCATGTTGTAGGGCATGTAAATAAATATTTCAACACTACCAACAACAAAAAGCATTAAGCAACAATTTGAGCCTATCTTCGTTCACATTTTAATAAGTCAGACAGGCAGAAAAATAAAAGAAGCGCCTCGCGAACTGCTTGCAGGTTTTAGACACTTGAAAATTATTGCTTTGTACTATATTGAATTATTATATAGGACTAGGGTAGTTTTTCTACTAAATAATTTTTTTTCTATATTTCTTTCCCTTCTGAAGGCAACTCTTTGTTGTCAAACAAATACTTCAGACTTTGTGGGCTATTGGTTTTTGTTGTAATTTTTGTTAGTTGAATTTGGAAATAGTTGTACATTACTGCTGTGCTGCTGAAAAATGAGTGCAACCTGGTGCCGCTGGTGGCTGATGGTTGATTGTTGATGAGCCGGTGCCAGCTTTGGCATTGGCAGTGGTGGTGGTGGTGGTGGCTGGTGCAAGACATCTGCCACTTGCGACTGGTATGGTACCAGAGTAATGGTGCCGCTTGTTAGAGTTGATGGTTGATGATGAGAGGTAGCGGGGTGGAAGAGTGGGCACAGGTTAGGCAGATGACTGCAAAGGTATTTTTTGTGTAAATACACCTTTTGCGCCGCGGAAAAATTACGAAAGGGATTGTTAGGTACTTTGAGTAAATAAAGTTTTTGTTGAAGAATGCATAAATGGGAAAAGGGTGGATAAACGCGCCGGTGTTTTTTTTTTTCAAAAATTGCTATAAAGAATTAATGTTCAGAACTTGCCCTGACGTATGCGATTAATCTGATTAGTTATTTTCCCCAACCTAATGCAAATCGTTACTTTAGCTGATCTGCAGTAGCTCAACTTGTCAACAGTTTTTCGTTTTCGGGTGTCACCTCAGCAATAGCTAGAATAATATAATATTACGCTTAAGTACCGCAATCGCTTCTAAATTTTCAGAGTAGTATCGAGATTAAGCGGCACTCACCATAATTAATTCTGAGCCATCTAAATCGTCGCTCCGTGGAGGCCAATTATCGAGTTTTGCATACAAAAGATCGATTGCTGGCCGAATTGTGTGACACCTGGCATCATCTGATTAAAGCCAGAGCACGTCCACAGTTACTTCTTCAGTGCAGCGCTAAAATAAATTCTTTAAAATATATTCAATTTTAGCTGGAGTTACTTTCTTATTCAGGAGTCGTATCACATCATTTAATCGCGCCCTGTCAAATACTTTTATAAGATCGACGAAACATATGTAAGTAAGCGGGTTTATTAAATTGTATAGCCTTTTTGTTTTTTGTCTCAACATGAACATGGGCATCAATCGTCGACCTGGTTTTCTTAAATCCTTTGTTCCTCTGCTCCTTCTTGCTTCAAAATTTTATTTGTAATGATTTTTGTGAATAGTTTTGAGTAGGGAGATTCCTCTAAAGTTGTTTGGCTCTTTTTTATTTCTTTTTTTTAACATTGGGATAGTAATACGGTTTGTCCACACATCTGGTAAGCTTTTATCCAAAGAGCACTCATTCTCTTTAAAAGAAATTCCTAAAAAATGTCTATAAAAAATTAGTATTTGACTAGACTACTACCTTAATTGAGAAAAAAACGCGGAATGGACAAAATTCTAGGTCAAAACATTATACTATCTCATAAACACACATCTCCGAGGTAACACAGAATATATATTATATATAATATATATATATATAATTGGCGCGTATGCCCTTTTTGGCTGTTTGGCCGAGCGCCTCCTCCACTTTGTGGTGTGCGTCTTGATGTTGTTCCACAAATGGAGGGGCCAACAGTTTCAAGCCGTCTCCGAACGGCAGGTATTTATATGAGGAGCTTTTTCATGGCAGAAATACACTCGGAAGTTTGCCATTGCCTGCCGAGGGGCGACCGCTATTAGAAAAATGTTTTTATTAATTTTGGTTTCACCGAGATTCGAACCAACGTTCTATCTGTGAACTTCGAATGGTATATGGAATATATTGGGAACAATATTAGCAGTGTTCAAATGTCCAACTAGTCCTCCAGTACAATCAACCACATTGTATCGTAAGATATAATTCTAAGGATGATCAAAAACTTTGAGCCATACAATGCATGGGACATTCCCAGCCATGCTGTACTCGAGAAATAACGATTCCGTGGCAAGAGGCCTTTTCCAAAAAAAAAAGTCTTATGCTAGAGCACATTCCAAGAATCTGATGGACGGTTAAGGCGATTTTTATCCCCAAAACTGGCAGACGCGGTCATGATACAGCGAAAGATTTCAGACCCATCAGTTTATCCTCTTTTATTCTTAAAACTCTCGAAAGATTACAAATACAACAACTTCAACAGCCCAACATTCCTATCTCAAAGAAAAATTTACACAGACATCTCTTAATGACATTGTAAGCACGATATAGAGCAGCAGACAGTACAAGTAATACTCACTTGTCGCCTTTCTCGACGAAGAGGCTGCTTTTAACAACGTTAATACTAACTCCACAACTAAGGTCTTGTTGATATGTTAGTCCGCTAGGTCTCAAACACTGGATAAACAACATGCTTAAAACTAGAATAATCATCGGCCATGCGGGCAGTACCTCAGTCAAACTCTCTGTCAACAGGGAAACTCCACAGTGGGAGTTTTATCCCCTCCGCTGTGCTGATTAGTTGCCAACAACATTCTTTCCAAGTCCGACCGAAGGGAATTAAGGCAGTGGTGTATGCGGATGACATAGTGATCATAGTTTTAGGAATGTTTCAAGCACTAATCAGTGAGTTCATGGAAGAAGCTCTGGGAATACTCAGCTGGGGCCACAGACTGCGGTTTAAGTGTAAACCCGAGTAAAACTAAACTGACGCTATTCACTAAGAAAACCTAGATACCAAATTTTAGTCTCCCAAAATTAAACGCTAGCCCAACAAGGAAAATGCTTAGGTGTTATCCTAGATCCCAAACTCAGCAGGACGCCCAATGTACATAGAATACAAGGTGCAGAAAACTAATAAGCACTCTACACTTGAAACAGAATGCTGGCTAAAAAATAGGGTCTTCAACCAAAGAAATCCCATTGGCCCTACACAGTCACTATTTGGCACTAGTTTGGTGGCCCGCTATGGAAAAGAGATACAATCAATCCAAGCTCAACAAGATACAAAGATCAGCGAGCATCCGAACCATAGGAGTGCGTAGCACCAGTCCTACTAAAGCGCTTAACCTACTAACACATCTGTTACCCTTAGAACACATGCAGCGCGGTGAGACTCAGAGACATATGTTACAACTCTTCACTCTTTCGGTAAGATTTGTTGCAGTAAATTAATCTCACGGATAAATATAAAAAGTTTGCTGATATATTTCGATCTCACTAAATGGATCTGACTAAAAAAGAAAACAAAAACAAAAGCATCTTGCGCGAACAGTGGTAGTAAAACGGCGATAGTCGCTAATTAGGTTAATTTCAGTACAAATACTCAACAACTGCAACAACAACAACAACAAAAAGTGTTAGCTTATGTGTTTCCCTGCAGAGTTCAGTTTCTTCGTATTTGATTAGCAAATTTTTAATGTTGTCAATTCCTGGAGTTTTCTTGTTTTTAAATTTGGAGATCATTTCTTGGAATTTAGCGAGTTGCGGCATGAAATAGAGTCTAACGTCGGATATTTTCTACGTAGGGACGAAGTTTTGATATTTCCATAGGTACCAACAAATTTAGGGAAGAGAAAACCATTTACAGCCAGCCAGTGCTATTGATGTAGCGGAGGAGAGAAAAGGGATCTAGGCTGGAAAATTTCTTCAAGCCATCCCCTAAGGGCACGCTAAGGAATCTCAATCGCCTAGCCGCGAGAGCCGGACATTTGCAGAAAAAGTGTCTCTTTCTATGCAGGATCCCCACAGCTTCTGCAATAGGGGTTGTACGGAATTCCTAGCTTCTCCGCATGAGTACCGATCACCCAGTGACCAATGCCCAATGAACACCGCAATGAGTTTCGAAATTGAATGGCGGGGGATCCCTATCACGTTCTGTTTCTATCGTGTTTTTGAAATAGCACACGATAAGACAGACCTCCATAGTGCGCTTTTTTAGGAAGAAATTGTGCGGTTTCCCTTTAACAACAGTCAATGGGACACCGATGTCTGAGAAAGGGGACAACTGAAACCGGTTCTTTCAACCCCTTCCTGGCAAGCTCATCGGCCATATCATTTCCCTCTATATTCATGTGCCCAGTAACCCAGATAAGGGAAATGTATCCTGCCCGTTCGAGACGTTTGAGTTCTTCCTTACAGGAGTTCACGGGAAGAGAGCTGCAATATGGAGACGACAGTGACTTGGTTGCAGCTTAACTATCGGAAAAAATATATGTCTCCCTCCCAACAGCGATCCCGAAGCTGTTTGCATGCCTGCAGGATCGCGAAGACCTCTGCTTGTTTCCGGCAGTTTAAAGGAGACCGAAATGCTGGCTTATTTCGAGTAAGCCCCCGCGCCCACTCCGGACTCCATTTTGGATCCGTCAGTGAAAACAGAGGTATCTATATCCGAGCCGACTCTCCCCTCTTTCCAATCCTTCCTGCTCGGAAAGATAGTCCTAGCACAACCCTCAAAACCCAGTTTGCGGATAGAGAGATCAGTGCGAGGTACAGAGAAGGAAGGGGAGATCTGCTACAAGATGCTACTATGCCTTACAGGAGGTTGCCTCCAGAGGTCAATCTTCTTCCACTTAAGCTGCAATGGATTTAACTTGAAGATCAACGGGAAGTAAGTGCAGAATGACGTTAAGGGCAGCAGTGTACTTCCAAAGTACGACACGTGGCTTGAGACCCCATTTTTTGCCGAACATAGATTTACAAGCGTAGAAGGCTATACTGGCCTTCTTACTGATATTTCGTTATGGCAGTGTATTTCAAAACCAGCACAAAGGTATGGTAGTCATACATAGTAGGCTATAGAAATCATACTAAAAATAATGAAACTCTGTGCTGCTAAATTTAGTGTGAATGCGCTACTTGTATTTTAGACTCATTGGTAAAGAACTGCCTGTGCCTTTGTACACTGAATGTGCCCCAGTTGTGCCTATCGGTAGTAGCGGCACTCTTCACGCCTGAGTGCAGCGCAGCGAAACTGATACCACCAGTCACTAATGTTGCACGTTTGTTACCCAATCCTACACACATACATGTGTGTACATATATACAAGCGCATTGACAGCAACAGCAGCGATGGTAATGTTCTACGATAGCGCACATGTCCTTTATGGGGCGCACGTTACTTTTCCCCTATGCCGCCTGTTGCAAGCGCATACAAGTATTGTACAAGTGCATACCAATGCAGGTCCTTTTTTTATTTGCTGTTGCATATGCATACAGGCAACTTATACATTTGTGCGCTAGCAGCAAGGAAAGCGCCTTTGAAATGGTGGCGCATGGCGGTGTAATTAATTATTCATATTTTTTTGCCGGTGGTTGTGTTTTTTTTTTTTGTTATAAGAAAAAATTACAAGTAGTATCTGCCATGAAAATTCGAAAATTTGAATTGCAACGGAAATGCTAATACGGGTATTTGGTGTATGGTATAAAAAATGAGTTAATAGTTATAGCTGCGGCACGCGTTGCTTGCCATTATAGTCATATTCAGCACGTCTCCTGAATTTTCTCTAACAATTTTTTAATTTTATTTTTTATATAGTCATTACAGTCACAAGTTTCGATACGCCATAGAACGCGCAAACTGTCTGCGCCTGCTAGTCGTTAGCAGCACGCGGGCCACATCAATTAAATGCCATCAATAAAACGCCACTGCCATCATACGGCACACAGCGCACTAATACCGAGAACCGCTATAACAAGCATTTAACCGTAATGAGCTGATAAAATCACGACGCAGGCATTCAATTGATTTTCCTTCGCCTTCTTCTTTTTTTTTGTGTGCTAATTTATTCCATTTTCGTTGTCGATAAAATCAATGCCACTGCGGCCGCTTTTGAAGTAACGATCGTCAGCGAGATTCAGCAGCGATAATGTTCGCACTCGTATTGGACAAATCGCGCTGCACTCAAAGCAAGCGCGGCAGTACTAATTGTCCTCAAAACCAGCGGGAATACATTGCAGTCTGCGCTTACACACACACACACACCTACATGCAACGCAGGCATTTATACGCTTCCTGCGCATGCGCGCCACCGGAGCCACTGCCGCCTGTAGCCAGTCACTGAACTCATAGACTACCAAATTTGAAGCATACAAATCTCGATAGCACTCGAAAACAGCATTTCATTCATTTCGAATGCCTTACCGGAAATTCCTTTAAGTAATTCCTCAACACGCGCACGCGCACGCTTTAGAAAGGCAAGAAAAACACCTTTTTACAAAATAAGTAGACTTCCAAAATACCAGACGTGCGGAGTAAGAAAACAATACAAATCGCATGCATGACAAATAAAACATCAAAAAAGAAAAAAAACAACAACATTGCACGCTCGTCGCATTTAAATGCAATTCAAATTATGAAGTAGAACTCATTGAAGAATGGAGCCAAAAATCTACTCTTCCTAAATTTATTACACAGCCTGCGTCGGGACAAGAAAAGTTGAGAAAAAAAATCCGAAAAAAATCCAACGCGTAGGAAGCATTTCGACAACTGTTGGCTACTCTAGCACACATACCCATTATGTTGCACTCATTTATTCGTCTACTCGCCTGGAAATTCATAAATTCAATAGCTCCATCGACTTGCCATTGAAATGCCACGAAACGTTGACCTCAAATCTCACAGATGTGCTCGATTTTATAAGCATTTGCGAGTGAGCGCATGTGCGTGTGCCTACGCGTATTTGTGTGGGTGTAACGCTGCCAGCACCGCCTGCAAAACCGCCTTTGTATCGAGCAAGTGTACGACTGTTCGTGCTGCTACAATGAAAGAAGCAAAAAAAAAATAAAAAAAAAATAGTAATAATAAAAAACACAGACTCATAAAAATTCGTTGCACTAGTTCACGTTCAAAGGACACACCTGTTTTCATTCCATTCCGCTGTTGTGCAGTGATTTTTCTTATGCTTTGTGTTATTTTATTTATGTGCTGCTTTTTGGGTTTCCCCACTCTGGTGCTCTACTTGCACTGCCATATCCTGTCAGGAAGTTCATTGAACTACTTGCTGCCGGAGGCAATTGAATTTAGTTGAGGAGGTGAATAAACACATGTCCCTGTTTTTTTCTTCTTCTTTTTTTTAAGTATGGATTTGTGTGCTCTTAGGATAAAAATATGCATTAAGTTGGACTAATACATCGAAGTTATTGGTGCACTGGTAGTTAGAGGAAAATACCTTACCATACTTGCGGTTGGCATCAGTTCACAGTGACATTGTGGAGAATTGCATGGCTAGACTGGGACTCCTCAAAGTGATTTCTCTCAAAGCCAGTGTGAGGGCCTTCTTTCAACTACTTCTGGGATGTTAAATTCGTTGCTAAATCCTTCTAGGCAATGGTGAAGCGGTTAAGGTCGAAGGAGCTTCTGAGTCTAATACATTTTATAATTTCGATACCGATAGGACGCCTTGATTGGCCACTAAGCGTACTATAAGCTTCCATTATTTCACTGTCCTCGGTTCGCAAGAAGGTGCGAGGAGCTAACCCTGGCGTGGGGAATACAACCGAGTGTGTCTGCTCTAATAAGCATAAACCACTGTTGGGATGCGCCGTGCAAGTTCGCTAAGTGAGCTCGATTTGAAGAAGGGAACTATTTTAGCAGCACCAGCTAAAGGCTGATAGCTATATCGTCTGAGCCTGTATTCATTTAGAAGCAGAGTTCCAGTGGAGGTTGACTAGAGGCGAACTGACGGTAATCAAAAGCGACTGAGTTTATCACTCACGTCTAAATCATGCAGTGACATTACCGAATTCTCGACGTTTGTTTTGATTCCACCTACATTACATCAATTGGAGACTATCTTCGATGTATAGTAGAAGTAGATAAATGCCAGCTCCGAAAATACACGTCTCGCCTGTTTAGTTAGTGTGTGGTAAAAGGAAATAAGAAAAGTAGGGTGTCGCGTGAGAAGGACGTGAGGGAAGTAACTATACGTAATGAGCTTAATACCTCAGGAGCGCTTGGTGCTGCTGCAGAGCAGTTCTTATATGGAGCCAAATGGCCATTGGGCTCGAATTAGACTTGGAAGAGAATTTAAATGTGGATTGTGAAGCGAAGACCTCAATTTCATTTTATTCAGCACAAAATAAATAAATTTTATACAGTAAATTATCCTCTGATGGCGAATCCGGTTTTCGTTTCCATTCTCATTTTGTCTTCACTTCTATTTTATTAAATCTTTGGTTACAAAACCATAACTCGAGATTCAAAGTGGTTTTAAGAAATAAGTTGTTATTACTATCTATTATTTTTATATATGGAGGGGGATGGGCTTAGCACAACGATCTGAAAGATCTAATGTGCTCCCTTCGTGGATTCACAGTATTTCTCTATGCCCAAATTCCTCAATAAACTTTAGTACGAGGGTTGTTTGAAAAGTCCATGTAAAGTCAGAGAGATGCCCCTACTGGTGCGTATAGAGGTTATGTTTAATTAGTAGAATCTCTTGGAGGAACACCCATCAAGTTTCAGCCAGATCAGTATATTTCTTTGTGGTTGGCATTCGCTTAAATCGAGGAAGTCGAGTGATTTTCCTCTTCCGTCAGCACCAGCTCAAGCCTCAGCAGTTGTGGTCGCAAAACTATTAGAAATGGGGTTCTAACTCGTTTCACATCATCCCTGTTCTTCCGACTTGGTTCCTTCGGATCACTCGGAGTATTATTTGTTCCCCAATTTGAAGAAATGGCTGGCGTGAAAAATATTTTATTCAAACGAGGAGGTGGTTGCAGAAACGGAAGGCTATTATTCACACTTGAACAAATCATGTTATTTGCAAGGGTAAACAAACTAGAACAGCGTTGGATGAAGTGTAGAAGCTTAAAAGGAGACTACGTCGAAAAATAAAACAATTATTTACTTCTTATTTTTATTTGCATTGAGTTAGTGCAACTAAACGGCTCAGCTGTGGATCTTAGTCGTCTATTGAGACATGTATCCTAAACCATGGACAAGTTCTGACCATCTAACCCACTAGGGGGATATTTAGGTAATTCTTGAAAGAAGCTATCCATTTAATTTGCATTTAAATTTATTTAGTCATGACTTCTATACCTTACAAATTAGGGGGATACAGCTTAACTTACAAATAGGGCAATAGAAACTAACAGTATGGAGGGTCAATGGAAGATTTAAAAGAAGATTTCGGAGACATAAAATCAATGCTGATTTATTTATTTCCTTATTTTTTTTTTCTGAGATTTTATTAGATTCAAAAATCGAGCTGATTATACAGAGGTGCTAAAGAAAGATAATCAGGGAATAAAATGGATTTTGAACAAGAGGAGGTTTCTTGGGTATACTAAAACTAATATGGCCGAGTAGGTCAAAATAGTCAATGGAACCGCTGATTATGGCTGACGAAAATCCTCCACTGAACCCTCTCCGAGGCTGCCGGCTGTAAATAAGTACCACAGTTGTCCTAATTTTAAGAGGTACTTAGATAAGTTAAGGGTACTATGGCTAGCGTTCGATACTCATCAATAGTACAGCACTATTCAAAGTAGTTTTAACGTGGTCGGAGGTAAAGGGCTGGATTAAGGTGTGATGTGACCCGTGCCGAGAATCTGTCAGGCTTGGGGCCCTTGTTAGAAATGACCAAGTCTCAAACGGAGCTTACTGATACCTGGCGCCCTCCGTAATAATTAGCCTCATCCGTGTAGTTCGGAGCTATTCTTTTCTCCGACACTCGTGGGTCCAAAAATGATTAGTCCAAATAATAAAAATAATCAAAAAAGGAGATCGGTCTTCCTCCTAACAGACCGACAGGAACAACTAGTTCCGCAGTACGAGCAACGCTCGCACCAGGATCGAAGAAAAATCCAAATATCGGCTTAATAAGTCGTCCCAAACAAGTGACAGCCCGAGCGAAGTAACTTTGCAAATAACGGTACTGGACACAGGTCCAAGCACAAGGTGAAGTGCAAGTCGTAAACAAACATAAGACACTGGATTTTTCTTCTGCTTTCAAGCGTCTTTAAACTTATTAATATACAGCGTGAATTAGAAAAGGCCAGTGGCCGACCATCGACACATCTGACTGGGTCTAATCAATTTAGAAATTTTTGAATGGCTCCATATTTGTTCTTTGAGCTGTTCTTCACTAGAATAAGAATTGGAGAAGTACAGTATAGAATTTGCCGAACCATACAAAAATATTTAAATATTATTAGGCAAGCCATCAGCGTAAGTGAAGCAAATGCTTTCCTAAACTCAACTGAAAAAAATGTGTGATCAAAATTCCTCAGAAAAAACAGCTGACCTCATGCAGCTTGACCGGTTAGACCATTCCAAAATTTGAATACTGAAAATACCAGCATATTCTGAATGCATATGCCACAAATAGCCATACGGAGCTCATCAAGCAACCAGCCATGCAACAATCAGCAAAAAGCGAGCGGTGGCCAACACTTGTTTCAGTCCAGTGAGCATAGTGGAAATTATGAATAAATAGCGAAGGTGCAGCCCACCTGCTTGCAACTCGGCCGATCATATGCAACAAACGGTGGTAAGGCACACATGTCCTGCAAGCAGGATATGTTATGCAATGTGTTCATTACTCGCACTGTATGTTTGTATGTCCAAAAGTTTGTTGTTATTTTAGATGTTACGAGGAAAACTGCCCGACTGGCACGAGCAACTATTTCGTGAATAATAATTATTCAAATTACCAACAACATTGAGAAGTGATGGAATGCTCAAAACAAAAGGTGACATAGTTGAGGGCGAACGACATTGTAAGGGAGGCGACATCAACAGGAAAAACTAAGCGTCGACTTTGTATTGCGGGTTATTTCAACTTTTGCATAGCGTTACACGTGAGTGTGTGTATGTGTGCGTTGGCATGATCGGTGGCGCGCGACAGTCGCCTGCCAATACCGCCACCACTGTCCAGCGCATTTCCGTGCGGTGACGCGTACAGAGGACACTTCAAAGTATGTTCAGACGGAGCGTGCAAGCAGATCGTGCCTAGGCCTGCAAGCATAGCTGCGACTGGTGGTGGTGGTGTTGGCAGCGGCGATCAAAGTCAGCGATCACTAGCTCAGCTCAGGGTGCAGCCGTGCATACCAAGCAGCGTAGCGGAGTAGCGTCAGCCGCCGGCTTAGGGCTGCAAATTGTTTGACCACACTTTGCTCGCACTTGTTCTGCTTGTGGAGTGTTTTTTACTAAGTATTTTACGTTGCACCAATTTGTTGTTGGTACGTGGTGTCGCCTGTCATTTGAACAAGTTTTTTTTAACTTTTTAAACATTGTTTTTTTGGTTTTACTTTTCAACTTCTTCCCTCTTCACTTGAAATGCCCTTTTTGGCAGGCAGCGGCAGGAAAAGCGCATTAGATATTCCATACGGGCACAAGCCGTTTGCTCCCGAACAGGTACATTAAGCGTGCCACATTTTTTAATGAGCCCGCATGCCACGGCAACGTTCATGTGCCACTCCACATTTACTCATTCCTACGTTGTGTATTGTTGCAACAAAGACCGGCAAGACTTTCGCGGCCCAAGTAGCTGAACATTTGTTGCAAAGCACTCGTATTAATTGCTGATTGTTCCTTTTTTTACAAAAACAAAGTTACATATAATATTAGTACTTCCTCCACTTTGCAGCAGCTATCAGTTTGCAGTAAGTGAGGCATGCAGACATAGCTGAATAGGCGCATGTGCCTGCTAAAGGTGGCTCTGGCAGGCAGTGGCAAGTGGTTGTGGCAAGGTGCAAGGATATGCTAGGCGTATTGAATGCTTCAGCCATGTGCGATGTGCAACTGTACCAGCAGCAGTGGAATATTAATTTTTCGAATTTCAATTTTCTTATTTTTTAATGACTTTGGCAAAGTTTACCTGAATCGGAGTTAAGCCAACAATCAACTTAGTCTTAGGTGGTATTTAAGTGTGGCAGATATGCGGGTTGGAAAACGTATTGGCAAAATAGATTAGTAAAGGGAGTGCCGCAAGAAACAAAATTATTACCTAGCTAAATTATGATGTAGAATAAAGAAGCAGATTAGCAGAAAAAAAAGTAGCGGAAAGGTGCAAAACTCAGCCTCAGCGCCTGATTAAACTCATTTAACTGTTTGTTGTTTTGCTGAATATAAAATGTAACTGCACTTCATAAAAATTCTTCATTATACAAAGATTCTAGAATTCCTTTGAATTCCTAACTACAAAAGCGAGAATAGGCGTAGCGGTCCCCCATCTAAGTATTAACCGCCTCCGACGCTGCTTAATTTTGGTCATCGAATGAGAACCAATGCATAGGCCTGGTGTTGGCAATCAAAAAGTCTATATGTTTAGAAAACGAGATTTTTTGATTAAAATACTAGGTTGTTCAATAAGTTTTGCGGTTCGATAAGAAAAACACAATTTTATATTGAAATACTTCAGTATATTTTTTATTGAAATACACTTTATTATTCAGTAAAGTGTCCCTGAACATAAATACATTTGTTCCAACGAGATTCCTATTCATAAATTCCATCGCTGAAGTGATAGTCTGGAAGGGCTGCAAAATACGCTTCCACAGCTGTTATAACTTCATCATTTAATACAAAATGCTTTCCACGCATGAATTTTTTTATGTCAGGAAAGAGATGGTAGCCACTAGGGACAAAATCTATTGAATGCGGTGGATGCTCCAATAATTCGAACTTTAGTTCATGTATTTTAGCGATTGTCAAAATGCTCTTATGACTCGGTGCATTGCCCTGATGCAACAAAAAAATTTGTTCCTTTTGTGAACTTGCACTTTTTCACAAATTTTTCCCCTCAGCTGATCTAAAAGATTACAATAATTGTCGGAATTTATAGTTCGACCAGGTTGCAAGTAATCAACAAAAGAAATTCCTTTCGCATCCCAACGAACTAATTTCTGTACACAAACTCGTTTCGTACCCGTAGAACCCGTTTCACACCACTCTTTGGCCTTTTGTTTTAGCTCAGGATTATGGTGATAGATAGATAAGAGACCTGGGGCATCCATAGTAATTAATCGCCTCATAAAATCCACTTTGTCCTTTCGAAAGTGCTCTAAATGTTGCTGAGAAATTTGCAATCGAATGTGTTTTTGTTCGCTTGTTAGCGAATGCGGCACACAACTTTCTGAAACCCAATACATCAGTCAAAATACTGCTTACTCTGCGCAACGAGATGCGTAGACCTTTTCTAGATCTCCTTCGTTCACTCGACGTTTTGTCAATATGTTGTCCGTGGATCGTCTTCAAGACTTGTATGACCGCGTTTAAATTCAGTAACTCATCTCTCTCCCCTACTTTGGTACTTCGTGGTGAACTCTCTTCTTAAAGATCTGCAGGAAATTGGACACATCCAAGCCTACGCAGACGATGTGTGCGTATTAATCTCAGGACGATCACTTGAAGTTATACGCCATAAAATGCAGGTAGCTCTAAATAAGGTTGAGTATTTGTGCGAATTGCATGGTTTTCGGTGAATCCTATAAAAAGTACCTTAGTGCTTTTCACTAGGAAACGCAATATGGAAGGCCTGTTACTACGCATATTGAAAGGGGTAACACTGCAACTGTCTTCTGAGGTTAAATATGATATTTAGAAGTAATCCTAGATAGTAAACTTACCTGGAAGAAGCACGTGGAGCAGAAGGTCTCTCGAACACGAAAAGTCTTCTGGCAGTGTAAGAGAACCTTTGGCAAGACATGGGGTCTAAGACCGGCGATAATACACAGGCTGTACATCCCCCTGATTAGACCCATTGTTACATACGCCTCTGTAGTATGGTGGAAAGCCATAATGGTTAATTCCAGAGCAAAACCCCTAAACAGGCTACAGAGAAGTGTGTGCTTGGGTATCACAGGTGCCATGAGTACGACATCTAGTGATGTCCTTAATGCCATTCTGAACTTCCAGCCTCTAGATCTCTTCAAATTCGAAAGGTTGCAATGAAGGCGGCGTACAGGCTCAAGTTAAACGGAGTCTGGGGAAATGAAGTAAGCACTGGCCACTGTCAGATATACCACCAATTGTCAGAGCAGTGTACACTGTTCTCGATGCCGGTGGACAATCGGGTGCCTGTGTTAGCTTCGGTAGGAAGTATGACGTTTTGATCCCAGATAGAGATCAATGATTAAGTCCAGAGAACCTATTAACGGGATACCAGCACACTTTCTACACCGACGGATCCAAAACCAGCGATGGAAGCAGATCTGGATGGTACTTAGAGGAAGACACTAAGTACTCCTATGTCACAGGACAGAAAATGCCACGGTATTCCTTACGGAAATCTATGGCGCACTGGCTAATTGAGAAAAAGTGGCGGGGCAACAGTATTGGAATTTGTAGTGACAGTCAAGCTAAACTGAAAGCCCTTGCTAACCCACGCTGCTCTTCGAAGTTAGTCGGTGAATGTAAGACAAAACTGAAGGGTGTTGCAAAACTCAACAAAGTTAGTCTTATTTGGGTGCCTGGACATTGTGGTATTGCAGGGCACGAGTTAGCTGATAAATTGGCAAATGAAGGCTCTGTAAGTATGTCACGAGGCCCTGCACTCTTTGTGTCAATTCCGCATCGATTCAACTATGGTATGGATTGACAACTTCATGAGGTCTACCCACAGAGGTCGTTGGTCTGAGTTGAACTCGTGCAGAGTAGCCAAGTGCTCTGCTCAAACAGGAAAACAGCGACCTTCCTCCTAAAACTCAGCAGAAAGGACCTGAGAGTACTGGTGGGTGTAATCACAGGACACAACGACTGTGGTCAGCATATGGCTGCCATGGGGGTCGTAGACAACCTGATATGCCTATCCTGTCTTGAGGAAGACGACACTGCAGAGCATTTTCTCTGTAACTGTCCGGCGTTTTCCAGAATCAGACTTAGGATATTGGGTTGCGATACACTGCACGATATTTGCGACATATTGTTTTTCACACGTTGATGAACTTAACCCTGTTGAAATATAAATCATTTCAATTTTTTTTGGAATGTTCGTAAAATAAGCTAAGTGTTTATTAAATTTAAAAAGTGTTCAACTACAAATTATACAAACTTAAAATATTTCAAAACTTGTCATGCGCCACCATTTTTCGAGTAAACTAAAGATTCATACCTCCAAGACCTTCACAAACGTAGCACCTAAAAGTAGATCAAGCCAAAATGGATTCAAGACCTCTTATGCAATACGTAATTGGTTGTTTTCAGGAATGTTAAAAAATATAGAAAAAAACTCAAAGCTACTTAATGTTTGTTGAATAGATACCCTAACACGATTTCGGCCAAAGCATTTGAAGTAAAATCTACTTTTGGGCGTACTCTTTACTTCTGCCACGCTCCAGTTTTTCACATCTACCATTACCTTCCCTCTCCTCCATTACCATTACTGTCGCTTCACTCATTTTTCAATAAAAGTTTCACAAATTTATACCGAATTGCTTGTGCAACTTCGGCACATATTCATCCCAACGTGCTTGAAACAGATTACCCGCCACCAATTCCATGTTGTATTTCTCAGCGAAAATCATAGAAGAGAATTTCTCATGACCAGTCACGTCGGTATTGGTGAGTATGGGTTCATCGAATGTTTGCTTTTCCGGTTGTTTGTAGATCAAGAAAACATATCGCAACACTCCACTCATCTTAGGTGCCATTGGCCCAATGTAGGGATCTAAGACGTCACCCTTGGCAATATCTGTGCCTGGTATATTCACTACCAACCAATGCAGCCACTCGCGTAGTAAAGGATTCTGGCGACTTGGTATGTCCGGGTTACTCATCACAACGGTGTAATATGAGTTCGGTTCGGCGTTCCAATCTAGTTTTGGTTCATCTTTAGTTTGGGTGGGCGTGAACTCCTTGCCCTTGCCGACTTCTAGTCCGTTGTCGTACACAATCTGGAAGAAAATATAGAGGGGCAATTTAATAAAGAATTATTGTAACTTAAAATTGATATTTTTTTTAATTATGTAATGAGAAACTGTTAATTGGAACCGATATCTATTCAAAGGCAAATCAAGCGTCAACATTTTTCTGAGTAGCATTTTAAAGTGCGTTAAGGACGGAATAGTTGTGCATCGGCTGTAATAAGGGCATAGATTCCTTTTCATATGACTGGTGCCTAATTAAATATATCAATTGTGACTTGAATATATATGTTTATGTCACTTCTTTTTGGTCTTACATAGTTATAGAGTTTGGGGTGCTTCATTTTGTAAATTCTGGTGACATATCTACATGCTTTGACAGTTTGGATTACTCCATCTGCTCTTTGCCATTCTACTAGAAGGAGACTCAATACTGGATAGGAAGAAAATTAAGGTCCGGTAACCGAATGCACAGCGAGTTTGTGAAAAATAAAATATGATATCGCACCCTAAATACAAAAGGGGTACAACTCAAAATTTTCCACACTCGAGCTTGACTTGTTTACAGTAGCACAGAAAACAAACTATGTGACATATCACGCTGAAATTTGCCATGTAAGCTTATAACAGTCCTACCAAAAAACAAAAAATTTATTTTTGCCATATGTCATCCGCGGACCGTTTTATTGATAACGTCTCGTTCATATCTGAGCAGAAGTACATTTTGAGTTGTGACCCTTTTGTATTTAGGGTGCGATATGTCAGTTTACTGATATACTCAAAGCGCTTCGTTAGAGCAGGATTTTTCTGTGATCCGCTGAATACATTTGAATCTAGCTCAAGAAATCGCTCTAAGAATCTTTCAGTGATTACTGAGCCATAGTCTCAGTTATTAAGGAAAAAAAAAAGAAAAAAATTACAAACAAAAAATTTTCCCCGAAAATTTTCAACAAAATATTTTTAATATTTATTTGGTAATTTTAATTTTTTTTTAATATTTATAATATATTTAAACCTTAAAAATTAAAATCAAATATAGAAACATTTTTTTGTTTCCAATTTTTTTACTCTTTTTTCCTAAATAGCTGAGACTATGGGTCAGTAATCACTAGAAGTTTCTTGTTATGTATTGTATTTTTTTTAATTTCTTTTAAGTCTTTCTTTATTCATAATTTTTCTTGTATTTATATTATCCTTAAATATAAAAAACAAATTTATAAAAATTCAATAACAAAATTAAAAAAAAAATTTTTTCAACATTCCTTTTTTTTAATTTTTAAAGATAAAATGTACTTATTAAAATATGTTAGAAAAAAATTTTTTTTTAATATATTCTTATTTTTATTTGTAAGGATAAAGTATATTAAAAACAATAAAAACAAAACATATTTCACGTTAAAGACCTCTACACTGTAATTTTCTGCATTATTTCAATTTCAGCAAATTATTAATTTTTTCTCAAAATTATTTAAGTTCATTGAACATATTCAGCTATCATTAAACAAAAAGCAAAACTCTGAGGGGATACTTTTTTTTTAATTACAAAAAAACAAAACATTCCCAAAACTTTTCTACAGAAAAAATTAAATTTTCTCAGAAGAAATTTTCAAAGAAGTTATATTTTATCCTAAAACAATTAAAAGCAAAAACATTGCTTCAATGTTAAAAAGAACCGAAGATATTTAACTTAAAATGGCTTTTTATGAAAATTTATTATATTTAATAAAAATTATTATACTAATTTTTGCAAATTCGCGTTAACACGTTGAGTGCCACCAAACAACAACAAAAATGAGGTTCGTCCGGCCACGATTTTTTTTACATAATACAATAGAATATTGTTCAACAATTCTGAATATCCAATTTTTTTTAAAATATATAATAAATAGTATATTCGATAAATAGCCGTACTTTTTGTTTATGGTGCACGTTGGTCTCACAGGGCCAGGAGATGGACCGTTAGAACTTCTGTGCCACATGAGGCCAACGTGTCACCACACATTCTTCCTTGCACTTTAAACCGTTTTGATCATGTTTTAGCTTGCAAGCTTTAGCGTGTATTTTGATTTCAAAATGTTTGACAGAATAATTAGTTAGTGATTCTGTGTGCGTCGGTGAAAAAGTAAAAAAATGTCGTCTTATGAAAAAAAGCAAGAGCATACACTTGCGCTATGGCAAGAACTTATGTCCGATGAGGAAAATGAGAGGAGTGATCCGTTTGCTAATAATGATATATCGGATGAATATCAACCAAGCTCAAGTGATTCCGACTGTAGTGAATATAGCGAACCACCTCTTCGTAAAAAAAGAGCAGAAGTAAATCCTGAGGATGAACCATCAACTTCAAGACGCGAAATGGACGCTATTGATCAAACGTTTTCGAGTTTCCGATTCCGAAGAAGAAAATGAAGAAGTAAATTTATCTGAAAATATAGCAAACAGATCTCACACAAACGAAAGGAGTACCTTTGACTGGTATCCTGCAGATGGAAACAAATTTAAAACTTTTTCTTTCACCGAAGAGTCTTCTGGCTTTCAAAGTAAGCTATACGATATGTACAATAAATAGCCAGTGGACTTCTTTAAATTGTTTGTAAATAACGATATATTGGACCTAATTGTAAGTTGTCGCCATTGGAAGCAGGTAGATATATTCAATATCTAAAATTGTTTGTGTTTAGGTACTGGAAACAAATCGCTATGCTTCTCAATGCACCCAGAAAGACTCTTTGCCGAATTCCCGTATTCAAAAATGGAACCAACTAATCGTAATGAAATTGAAAAACTTATCGGTATAATCATCTGGATGGGGTTGTGCCCATATCCTTCATTACAATCATATTGGCAGAAAAAGTCGATTTATCAGAATTGCTTGCCCAGCATAATGCCAAGAAATCGTTTTCAATTATTGCTGAAAATGCTGCATTTCAACAATAATGAGGATCTGACAGAAAATAGGTTACATAAGCTTTCACCATTAATAGAAAAACTTCGGGAATCATTTCAGCAACATATTATTCCATCTGAATATGTCTGTATCGATGAAACACTTGTACCCTTTCGCGGAAGACTAAAGTTCCGCCAGTATATTGCAAATAAAAGTCACAAGTTTGGAATTAAACTATTCAAGCTGTACTTGGAATACGGGTATACCTATGATTTCAAGGTATACTGTGGAAAATCGAAGGATGAAAACATGAGTGTACCATCTAAAGTTGTCATGGACCTTATGGAAAAAGTACTTGATCAGGGTCGTACACTTTGTACAGATAACTATTATACGTCTGTTAGCTTGGCAAATATTATACTTTACTGCAACGTAAAACGCATTTGATTGGTACTCTGCGATCAAACCGAAAATTTAATCCAAGAGAAGTAATTCAAAGAAAACTGAAGATAGGAGAATGTATATCCATGGAATGTAAGGAAGGTGGTTCAAAAGTGGAAAGACAAAAGAGACGTTCTTGTCCTAAGTACGAAGTATGGGAAAGAAATGATGAAAGTAAAACAAAGACAACGAGAAGTATTGAAACCAAAAAATGTAGTTGAATATAACAAATACAAATCCTACATAGATATATCTGACCAAATGAAATCTTACAATACCTGTCTTCGCCTTTCTTTGAAATGGTATAGGAAACTTGACATAGAACTAATAACAGGAATGGCTTATAAAGAAGTAACCAATGAAAAACTATCAATAACGGAATTCAAGGAAAAAATTGTTGAAAGTTTATTCGAAAAGGATCATGAATTGGACGTACCAGAACCAAAAGCTCGTAGATTGGAAGATCTCGGTCGATCAAAGCGCCGTCGGCTTATAATATGCTACAAAAGAATAGCTGAAGAGACGGTTAGAGAACAGGATACCAGGAAAACACCGCAAACCACATTGAAATGCGTAGCATGTGAAAAATACTATTGTCTTCATTGTTTCTTTGACTGCCATAAAATAACACAAAATTTAATAAATTGATGTAAAAATGTTAATGTACTTGAAGTGAGTTTATTTTTTTACTTTTATTCTTAATGAATTGATGTAAAAATATTTAGGTATATGAATTTGACTGTAACTAATAAGTTTATTTTAATCAAAAACTGTATCCAAAAGCTATTATTACTCCCTACAAATGTAAATAAAACCTAGATGAGTAAAAAAATCCGTTAAATTTAATCACTTTTTGAATAGGCCATATGATTACATATGAAACAATGCAATGGCTCTAGTATGGCGTGAATACACTACTACCAATAGCCTCTATGAAGCAGCTGCATCAGGACAAACCGAAATCTCACACATTACACCGTGAGACCAAGTGTCACCACGAGGCCTGAAAGTCTCTTCGCACTGTGAGACCAACCTGGACTCACATGGCACTCAAAGTGTTAATTTCCAGTTAAGATTACTGAGTATAGACGAAAATATTATTAATAAGAAAAAATCAGAAAACGCCATTTGAGGCAACAATCAACAGGCGGAATATTTGAAGGGATGTTGACATTACGACTTCATAACGAAAATAGTGGATTGACATATAAGGGTTGATGGGTGCCCAGTGGAATTTGTCGAAAGTTTGTGCTACCTCGGCTGCACAATCACGACAGACGTCGAAGCAGATGAAGATGTAAACTGCAAGCTAGTCAAAGCAAGGGCGGCGTTCAGGTGAAAGGATACAGTGGGCGAGACTGCAAATCTTCAGGCGCTCGAAACTGCGAATATTTAGCTCATGCGTGAAGTCAGTATTGTTGTACGGAAGTGAAAGATGACTTGTCTCTAACAGCATCACACAGGTAGCCCCTGTCTTTAGTCAACAAATTCATCATCTCTAAAATATACTGTCCGAACACCATTATAAACAACGCGTTGTGGAGATCGACGAATGAGGAACCCATCCAATGGCAAATCAAAAGCAGAAAGGGGCGATAGATAGGTCACACGCTTAGAATACCACCAGAGAGCATCACGAGAATGGCACTGGACTGTAACCTGTAAGGGAGCAGAGATCGCAGTCGGCCAAATTCTACGGCACAAACACAGCAACCCAGAACCGTCTACGAGGAAAGAGTGTGACCGACGCCCTATGCTTCTGAGCGAAGTGAACAAGAAAAATATATTTAGTACCTCTGCACTGAGAGAAGTCCACATCAGTCGCATCTTAACCCTTTTTTTTACTAAAATTAAGTAGGCGTGTTCTTCTAATTGGACACGAACCACTCATTGAGTACTGCTGAAAACATAACACTTTTTTGGTAATATTTGCGGCAATATTTAGTGTAAACTTTTTGAATGAAGAAAAATGCGATTTTCCAAAAACAATTTTTTTCATCCATAGAATTCAATAATCTTTTTTTTTCATACCGTTTTAGAAGAGTATCAGTGCAAAGACTAGGTAGGTAAGTAGGTCTGGTGACTACCAATATGACACACTTAGACCTGTTGTAGGTCCATTGTGACCCCACTGGAACTTCTCCTTACACTATGAGATCCCTCTTACACTGCCCTGTGGCTTTCAAATAAGAGCATAACTTCTAGTTTGACATGTGATATATCCGCTACATCTGTTAAAAATGCACTATAGGCGTGTTAAATCTTCTTCTAGCTTATCATTCATATCCTTCCTCATAAAGGAGGTGTTTAATAGAATAATAAAAAAGCAGCTTCCACAACAATCAAAGTATGGAACTCCCACTTTGTGCATGGCTACCTATTCGGCAATGACCGGTTAATACATTTATCAAAGTAATTGCATTCTCTCTGTGAGTTTTAGCAGGCATTTTGAACGACCCCTGTTGAGTTTCGGCCATGCCAATTTGCTTAATTCAAATGCTGTTCGTTTTTGCCTTTTTGAGTATACTGTTTTAGTAATTTCTCTGTTTATCAGTAAATTGCAAAGCCTAAAGTGCTATAATTTTTCGACAATCTGACAATCACTTTTTTCCATCTCTTTTCAGAAAAGTATCAGTACAGAGCCTAAAGTGCTTTAATTGTTTTTGATAATTCGGCTATGAAATAAAACTCAGAAAAATGAAGAAGGAATTAAAAATTAACAAAAGGGCACTAAAAATAACAAAAAGGAACTAAAATTTGAACAGAAACTAATTTCTAGAGCCAAGGTTTATTAGAAAAGAATTTTTGCGATGGTCTCGAACTTTCAAACCGCACAATAATTTTTGTCTGAAATATAAAAATATCTTCTTTTGTTTGTTTTTTTAAATGATTTTTAAAAACAGAAAATATTCTTATATTTAAAGCACAAATTATTGAATCTTTGGAGCTTCGAAAATTATTTAAAAAATCAAATTAGAGAAAATATTATTATATTTAAAGCAAAATTTATTGATTGCTTAAAAATTCGAGACAATTGCAAAAATGGTGGTCTGTATACATACATACATATACAATATTTTTTTTTTTGTTATTTTTTATTATTTCACTATTTTGCCCCACAAACCTTCAGCAGCTCTTTAGGCGGCTCTTCGAGCACATCTGGCACCACTTCCGTGTCCCGAAAAAGCTTTCCCACTTCACCATCCTCAGCTAGCGTAGAACTTGCCACAAGCGAGAAAAATAAAAAGCGCTGCGCTTGATGCCACATTTTTGAAAATTCGAATACTGAATACTGATGAATGACACTTGAATGCTTATTTATATATTTTTTTAATAAAAGCTACCGAATAATTGCGCTAATTGAAACGGAAGAACAAGAATAAATCAAAAAAATCGCGTACTAAAATCAAATTACTTGTAATTTGCGGATGATTTTGTTATTAGTTGCATGCAACTGGCGAGCAGCAGAAGAATAAATATTTTATTTGCAAAAATTGCTGTATTCATGAATGTAAATTGGAAAAAGAGGTATGTAAATATGTATGTATTGGTTGGTTGATATATTTGTGTGATAGCAGTTAAAGGTGAGTGTGCGCATACCGGTTATTGGTGTGAAAGTTGTGAGTTCTGTTCCCACCTCTTGCCAATGAAGCAGCAAAAATTATAGAAAAAGCATAAAAAAACTTGGCCTGCCTCTGTCAATGTTGTACCCGTCAGTGCCAGTGCCGATCTTTCCCCTATCCCCCACCTGGAGATGCGTTCGATGGGACACAGACAACTCGGCACGGAGTATTATTGCTAAGTGGTTAAGTTATGTGTATGTATGTATGTGCGTACATAAGTGTGCGTGTTTTATTGTTAATTTAAAGAATTTTACAGTTATTGTTATGCTTTGCTAAAGTGATTTTTTAAATTGTCTGCCATTATTTGTGTATTTATATTGACAAAAGCCTTCCATTAAATGTAAAAATTATTATATTTTTTTATTTACTTATTTTTGTTGGTATTAGTGTTTTCATTTCAGTATCATTTCCATGTTTGTCGGCCCCATTCATCATTCTCGTATTGTGAATGGAAATAATTTTATTTTCAAATCCAATATTATTCATTCAACAAACATTTGCTTCAATAGCTCCGCACCTCAGCACCTGCTTACTACCGTAATTTGTTATGTCTCAAAAATATGAGCCGCCAATTTTCTGCACTGCACTTCCAATGAAGGCGTTTTTTATCACATTATCTCCTCCCTTTACAAATTTATTTCATTCTTGCATTCTTTTACACGAATTTTGTGTCAATGCGAGTCTCTTTATTTATTCTCAATACAGGCATAGGTAAATTCTTGTTATAAAAAGAGAAGTGTTTGTTATTGCTGCAACAAATTCCAGGAAAACTATAATCAACACACAACGTTGCACTTCCTCGATTTCTCAGTGCTCCTTTTGTCACCTTTCCCAGCACACCCATAAAATATAAAGGAAGGGGGAAAAACAACAAAGTGCGTATTTGTAGGTGGGAAAGGAAATCGTAGATAATACTTGAGGTGCGCACTAAATATATTTGCTAATGTATCAGTTCGCTTCCGGTACACATTTTGTGCTTGTATGTACTTGTAGAAGTACAAGCAGAAGTTGAAGTAGAAGGGAACACTTATCGATTGAATTGATTACCTGTCGTTCAGTTGGTGTGTCAGCTAAATTTCTTAACGTTGTATGGTGGCGTAAGCAACCCTGCAGGTAACTGGTGCCTATGGAACTCAAGTGAATTCGAAGAACCTGCAGGTTCATCCTCCTGATTAGCGGATTAGTCGTCGGCTCATATGCCGTAGCCTTTCGATGGTCTTTTGTCTTAGTCACCTCGCTATTACATCGCATGCTACCGTCCATTTCTCGCTGCTTTGTTGAATGAATTGCATGAATGGCTCAGGAGCGCAGCTAGAGATGCGTCTTTCTTTTATTGGGGAGGTAGGGTTCAAAATTCTTTCGCACTTACAGCAACCGTTGTCAACTGCGTTGAATGGTGTAGTCACTAAAACAATCTCTCATCCTCTTCTGGGGAGACTCCTTTCTCGGAAATACTTTATGCATTACTTCGTGAGGTCGTGAGAGTTAAGAACGGCGGCCATGACCAAGGGCTAATACTATTTACCCACGTTTGGGTTCGCCTTATTTGTAACCAGTTTCATGCTATAGGATCGTCTTCTACTGACTCTGTGCCGTCATAAAAGTGGCATGTGGGGTATGCTCTCTCGTTCCTCTCACATGGGCGTGTGGAGGTTATACATGGGGGTTATATGTATATGTAGCATGCAGCAAACCAGAAACCTGAGAAGGTGTTGCGGTGATATTATGCCATCTTATACCGTCGTGAGCACTTGACTCGAGCGTCTGTGATTTGTCGTCAGTTCGTGAACAGTCCACCTCCTCTCGAGGGCTGATACCTTCTCTTCGTTTTGCGCTGCCATTCTGCGCGTTGCAGGTGCAGCATTTATCTTTGCAAAACTTTCAAGTGCGTTTCAGCAGTCATTTGATGCACACCTGTTATTGATTAAGCCGTCTGAACTCAGCTTTTCACCCAAGAAAAACTCAAGTGTTTGCCGTTCTTCGTTAAAACGATCGCAGAGGAAGAACACGTGCACCGCGATTTCTATTTCCATTGTTGCAGCTTGGGCAGAACGGAGTGTTCTTCATAGTGAATCGATGGCGGTGCTCCAAGAAGCATCCGTGAGCAGTCAATATTTGGGTTAATTAGTGGTCAACGTCTCTGGTCACCCATTGACTATTTTTGGGGATAAGTCTACTGGTTCAACGTCCGTTAACAGACGAGTCCCATTTGCTTTGCCATTTTTCTAACGAATGCAGACGTTCCGCAGCTTTCTCTTCAGTTGTCAACTCTATTCATTGTCTGTCACAAAAGTGTCCCATTTCCTGCCCAAGAATATCTATTGGGAGCTTTACAGCGATGACGTAAACTGCGTCGTCCGATACGGTCTAGACTTGCTTCAAGGTAGAAATTCCCAGATGGTAGCCATTCGGCAAAGGAGGGGGAAATGGTATATATAGACCAATTTTTCAGCCACCGTTGAAGTCTTTTAGCGGAAGTTTCGCATGGATACAAAATTCTCTGAACGCGACACCAGAAGCCTCTTCCTTAGCCTGTTTGCAGGGAACCAAGGAACTTCTTAGCTTTTCAAGAGGGGAAACCTCAAAGGTCGTGGCTTGTATAACCGCTCATTGGCTACTTGAGAGGAATTCCTTTAGACTCGGAGCTTTCGTCCACGAATATTGTAGAAGTTGTAGAGATAAGGAAGAGGAGGAAACAGTTGAGCATTTCCTTTGCAATTGTCAACCTCTAGCTAAAATCAGACGAGAAAAACGGAGGTACTTATTCAATTCTCTTACGGAACTATAACAGAACTATAATAATCAATGAGGTTTTCGTGTCACACAGTGTGATCATAATGGACCTGTAAGGTCCAAGTAAGTTGGTCGTACAGACCGACTACCAACATCCTATAAGCTAACCTGGCCTGCTTGCACGAGGTGGGTTCAAATGAGCGTGGAAGTACTGGATATCACTTCGACGCGAATTCGAGACATTCGCCATGTAGAGCGAATGAAGGAACATGACTGCTAAGTCTCGTTCCTATTCCACCGAATCTAAAGCTGCGCTCCTTTAAACAGCAGCTGTAGTAGATTCTTTATTATATTTTTAACGTTCTACTAATTTTGCATTTCGTCTGGTCTCTCCACCTAGAATCCGTGATTCGGAGGTATTTTGAAATTGTACTCTTGTTTGCATCTAATGGTGTGAATACCGATTCTGAAAGAGCGTTATTCATGGCAGATCCCCCTCTTGCCAGTTCGTCTGCTTTTTCATTATCTTCAATGTTCCAATGTCCCGGTACCCAGATTAAGGTAACTTTATGATTTCCACTTAAGGTGGTAAGGCTATTCCTACTGTGTTCCACCACTTTTGAGGTTGTTGTAGCCAAATCCAGTGCCTCCAATCCAGGCTATCCTTGGCTATCCGAAAGAATAGCAATGTTGCTCTTAAAAGAGAAGTCTTCGATTAGTAGCCCACAGACTGAGGTGAGAAGTAGTCAAATTAGATTTCTAATAAAAAGCTGCAGTTTTATGAAATTTTGCAATTCAATTGGACCACTTCATTCTTCAATTTCCAGTGCTTGACAATTATTTTAAAAGGAGAATTATTTTTGTGAAGCACCAAGAAAGCCAATAAGGTGGGCGCAGTAGCAACTTCAGGTAAGACTGAAGGATTTCAATGAATGCGTCATGAAAAATTTGAATTTCTAATAATGGTTCGCTGAACTAAACACACATACATTGTAAACCCACTGGCACCACAGTGCAATGCCAAAAATAGAGCCAGTCTTATATTTAAGAAGTTCATTCAAAACATTACAAACACATTCAAGCCTTTCATACTGGCACTTAGCGGGCAAAATGACGAAATGCGGGCAAGTCAGGTTGGCACATCCTAGTAATCGAAGCAAAAATTCTGCCAGCAAAGACTCTCAGATGGAAAATCGAAAATCAAGTAAAAAAGCAACAACATTCAGCTGATATAGGCAAATGCCCAGATATTATTTGGCTTAAATGACATGCACATATGTGTGTGTGTGTGTGTGTGAGAGCGATTTCGCGAAATGAAAATAACGACCACCCACGCATGCAAAGCAGGCAACAGCAGCAAAAGGAGCAGCAGCAGCAGCAGCACAACAAAGTGGCTGGGGCCCAACGGTGGCTTAGTGTCAAATTCGCATATCGATTCGCAGGAACTTAGATGCAAGTCAACAACAACAACAAATAAAAACAGCAACCGTCAAAATACCTACACACATCTAGGCATCTATTATGAATTAAATATGTATGTGTGTGTGTGTATGCGCTGCATACAACCAAAATATTATCATATGGAAATTTCAGAGCAATTACGAATTCCGCTAAAACAACGTCGATGCTAGCGAATGAGCCAACAGAAGAGCAGCAGCGAACAGCAAAACGAAATGCAAGAAACAGTAACAAACAAGCAACTGCAACTGCCACAGTAACAGCAACAGCAACAGCATAAGTGGCTGTCTAATAGTGATGTGTCTGCCGCTGCTGCTGCTGCTGCTGTTGTCTCTGTGAATGCTGATGCCACACACCGCCGGTGCATAAGAGTGACCTTATGATTGAGCGGGCGATAGGCACCCACCGCACCGGTGGCCGCAACTAAAGATGCACTCACACATACATACACGCATACACTCACACATATGCGCATATGTGGCGACAAGACGAACCATTTGCCTGATACAGCTAGTGCAATACGGTTTGCTAGCGGATATGCCCACCTTGCCTCATCGCTTTGCCTTTGTTTGGTGCGGCGGTTGGCGCACTTGTGGCGTGCAACTCATGTGTGTGAAGAAAGCGCCTAGTGGCAGACAGGTATGTGGCTGTGTAGAGTAAGTGCTTGGCTAACTGGTCGCCTGAGTGGCTGAGTGGTGGCATACGCGCTGTTCCGCTACTTGCAAGCAATAGGTCAGGCACAGCGAGCTTGCATAAAGTGGCTGTATTTTAAGCAGCGTAGGTAAACAAAAAGAAAATAGCGCGCATCAACTTGTGCATCTCTAAGTAGTCCGTTTAGCTATACAACCGATCTAACGCCTCCACCTTTTTCGCTATAAGTTGCAACAACGGACAATCACGTGCCACTTGAATTGAACTGCTACTACTTCGATTTGATAAATGCTGGCATGCAAATATATTGGCAGGAATGACTATTTGCGAGGAGAATTTGGGCTTTTAGTTGGACCAGCTCAGCAAATTCGGCGTGAAGAGCCTCTAAGAGCCCATATGAGTTCGAGCCGCTCCTATCGAGGTGATATTCATTAGTTTCTTGTACGCTACACAGTAAATATGTGGTTAGCTGCGCTGCATTTCGGGCACAGAAACACAAAAAAATATTTTTTCCCTTAGTCCAAATACTTCGAGTGAGAGTTTCTGCCTTCTGGTGATAGCCTCTATATGAGGAGAGAGGCTCTGCTTAGATTGAAAGGGATCTGTTAGAGAACTGAATTATGGTTGGCCGAAATATTCAAAGCACTTAGGCAATATTGCCCATTGTACTTGAGACCTACACGGGGCCAAAACATTGTGCGCCTTGCTGAGGTGTAGAGGTGACTATTTTCTGGGCATTTACTTAGAAAAATAACATTCAACTCTTATGTGATGTGCAGCTGAAAACGCGGAAGATCCTTAGGAGATGGTTTGATGATATCCACCAAGACCTGGAATTCGAAGAGAATTCTAGAAAAACATCATAAGCTGCAAGGAAATCATTCAAAGAAGTCAAAATCATTACGATGGATCGCGCCCGTTGGAAGGGTTTTGTGAAGGCCCTATCTCCCATCATGGAGGAAAGGAATTAAGAGAAGAAGACTTACGATGCATAAATGCTAGAAGGAACGATGAACCGAGACTCTGTAGAGATATTGTGAAGGAAGCGCTGGCTTATGCCGAGCTGTAATTACCTTGATTATGATGATGATAATTGCTTAATACCTACAGAGATGATTTATAGGATGAGGAAAGATAGGTGTGGTGGAAATTGGTCATTGCTAGTCCCTAACATTCCCTCTTTTATGAATCTTGAAGAGAAGAGAATGCCCATTCTCAATACACCCGAGTCAAAAATATACCATCCCAGCCTTGATAAGAGCAAACAGTGGCAGTGAAGACACAATTAAGTCCATTGTGCTGCACTCGGGTGCCCTTTTTAATTTTCTTTAAATCTACTCGACCCCTCCCAAGAAATTCGAGTAGACCTTGTGGAAGCCATGAAGCCAAGGTGGTCCCTTCTTAACACGTCACTGCCAAAGACCTCAAGTCTGATTCGAGCGAAGACTAAGCAGACATACAGAAAGTGGTGTACCGTCTTATCCTCCTCAAGACGCGCCAGGCAGAGTACACTGTCTGAGATGCCTATCTTTTCCATGTACTTTGTCCATAGAAAGTGGCCCGTCATCAGTCCAACCAGCCGCCTACAGTCCCCTCTGATTAGTGACAGGAGGAACAGCAACATTGCATTACCTGCTCTATAATGCGTCTGTAAATCTCAAGTTTACACTTGGTTCTTTATATATTAGTTTGGATTTGGTTTTGTCGGTAGACACTTTCATGTTGTATTTCGTACTCGTTGCTACGAAGCGATGTAAATAGAAATAGTGTACGGATAGCGGCCTGAAATCGAAACTCTAAAGAATTTAATATGAATAACCAAAATCAAAAGCAAGCAATCGAGAAGAAAATAGGAGAAGGAAGCAGAGATGGTCGAAATGACGACGTGGATCCAAGAGTAGCCTTCTGAAGAAGTAGCCTAAGCTATGCTTTGAATGCAGCTGGAAACGGACCAGCCCGCACTGCGTTCAAAAATGCCAAAACTTACAGCCGCGTAAACGGCAACGGACACACTAACGTCAGCTTTCAGAGACAGACTCACAGATGTTCGCAGTCTGGTATTTGCACAGCATCGTCTGTAGGGCAATTAATTGTCATATTTTTGTTGTTCAATTTCTAACCTTGAAGTTAGATTTCATTTAAGGTTTGCATTTCTATCGCATGGTCTTTTGTGCCCTCTACCCAGCAGAGCACCTCACCCAAACGCAGTTCATTTATTAAACTTTAGATAGAGCTGGGTTGTGCTGAGCGTACATGCATTTCTTCTGTCTGCGATGTTTGGCCGAGATGTCTCAACCTACTCCGCGCTATAGCACTGCACTAAAGGATAAGGTGTATTAGAGTTTTCGACGAGGGGTTGCAGAAACGACAAGAATCAGTGTACCATATCCCAATCCTGTAAAAATGACTGATCAATCTGCAACCGCCTGTAAGAATGCCCGTGAGCAATCTTAGTCTTTCCTTAGAGATGGTTATGAGATTTCTAAATCTCTTTTGATTGTACCCACTCGGTAAGGACTTCGGGAAGCGTAGCTTCATAATTTGGTACCAACCAACCTTGTTTAACCTCAGCTCTTCACTTCTAAGCCACTACTTGATGATGTGTTGTTCCATGACAAGGAAGGGTTCTATTAATAAGAAGGCTTGCCAATACGTCCGCTATTTCATTCCCAATATATACCCCAGCGTTCTGGGATCCAAATTAGCTGGATGCGATTGTGCGTTCTTAACCGATTCAGTTTCTCGATACACTCAAGGAACAGTGAGGACTTACTCTTAAAGGATGCCAGTGCCCTGAGCGCCGCCTGAAATTCGCTTATTCCGCAAATTACTGCCTAAACCTTTACTTAACTTTGAAGTTGGTTAGCCTGCCAAAAAATTTTATCTGTGATGAGATTAAATAGTTCGGGGCACAGAGCGTCCATCTGTCGTATTTCTGTTACACAACCTATGCTTTTAGTAAATTTACCATCCGCATTACTTTTGTTGCACAATCGGTATAAAGGCAATTAATAATTTAGGCAATACTCCCTTTTAATATTTCTAATACATCTTCCGCCCTGACTCGAAATTTTATTTAAGGTTGACAAAACACATAAGAGATAGATAGTCAAACTCATTGGTTTTTACCCTAACTTTCTGGATCTATTTTTACGGAAACCCCGCTTCTCTTCTACCTACGCTCTCTCTGAATTCAGAACGGTAGTTCCGCACCAACCCATTCGACTACGGCGGCCTACTTTTAGTAAATTTGCCGTTCACCATAACTTTTATTGGGCAATCGGTATTGAGGTCATTAATAGTTTGCCCAATCTTTCGGGAGCTTTTCTTTCTTTGAATATTTCTTGTACATCCTCCAGCCTGACTTTAAAGAAATTTTTTTTAATTATGGTTCCATAGATCGTTAATCCTTTAATGAATTAGAAGATCTCAGCTCTCTCGAAATTAAGGGTCTCATACAATTTTTGTAAATTACACTGGTTTTAGGCGAGATAAGATGAAGTTCGCCATGCTTCATCACAATGTCCCACAGTGGACAACCGCTTCAACCTAACCTAACCTATTAGGTGCGCAACTAGGTTCCCGCTGTTTGTCAATAGATGCCGCCAGCAGTGTGTGCTAGTTGATTCTAACATAACTTAAACGTCATAAACCATGATAACCAACTGCTACTGTGTCGAAGTGATTTTCTTTTGGTATCATACACTTTTGGTTTTGTGAAAATGTCTGATTTTGTGCCGAATAATCGTCATTTGCGGAAAGTGTTGGTTTTCCTCTTTCATTCAAAAAACACGGCGGCGCAACGGCTGAAGCGCATCGAGAGCTACAAAAAGTTTATGCAGATGCTGCTTTAAGTGAAACAACGAGCCGAGATCGGTTCCGTCGCTTCAAAGACGGTGATTTTAATGTTGCCGACAGTCCGCGCGAAGGAACTCCAAAAACCTTCGAAGGCGCTGAATTGGAGTTACCCGTCAATCCATTTCCAAGCGATTGCACGCGTTGGGAATGATTTAGAAACAGAAACAGGGGACTTGGGTTCCTTATGAGTTAAAATCAAGGGATGTCGTTTTTTGAACGTCTTTTTTTCGCCTGTGAACAACTGCTCCAGCGGCAAAAAAGGAACGGTTTTCTTCATCACATCGTAACGGGTGATGAAAAATGGATTCATTACAGCAATCCAAAGAAAAGAAAGTCATGGGGACTGCCCAGGTATACTTCTACGTCGCACACTGGGGATTTTGCGGAAAAAAGTCAAATTTGCAACATACCACCTACGCAATGTTTAATGGTATTTCTAAATTCCAGAATAGAACCAACAATAAAATCAAAAAGAATTACTAAACTCCGACTTACAGTTTTTTTTTATAGATGTGTCAAAAGTATAATTTTTTTATAGTATTGAACTGACTAAGAAAAAACTTCAAAGCCCAAGGTGGTTTTTTTTTCCTTTTGCTTGAGCCGACTTCCAATTTTTTATTTTTCATTTAGGGTACGATATTTTAATATATTTTAGCCGGAAGAACAAAGGCTGTAAAGCATTTGATTATCTATTTATAATTAATTTTACGAAAAAAAAAAAAATCATATTCCTTCATACTCTTGGATCTGCAAGTTGAGCTACATTTACCTACGGTCAGAAACTAGTATCAACGTGTTGCTTAATAGCGTCTCTTTCGGTTTTAATCAATTGCAGGTGCCACCAGGCGCCACTGATTATTTTTTGGCAATGATAATAACTAAACGCTTTCTAGTGTGTGTATAATGATAACGAAACACTTTTAATTTTGTTTTGACATTTTTAGGGTAATTCAGAATTATGAACTTACATGTATCCTGTGCGTAAATATTTGCTGGATTATATTAATAAAAAAAAAAAAACAAAAAAAAATAAATTTATGAAAAAAAAATTTATGAAAAAAAAATTTATGAAAAAAAATTTGTGAAAAAAAATTTTTTTAAAAAAATAGTTTTTAAGCATGTTCTTTTCATACACAAATATATACAACTACGTTAGTAGTAAAAATGTAAATATTTTTTGGGATGTATACTTTTTTCCGCATCTCTGTACAAAAATCCCCAGTGTGCGTCGTCGCCTCGGCCGAATACTCATGCTGCGAAGGTTACGCTATGTATGTGGTGGGACCAAGTTGATGTTATTTACTATGAACTGTTAAAACCAAGCGAAACCATCACTGGGGATCGGCGTCGACTTCAATTGACGTGATTGAGCCGAGGACCACTGCGCGAGAAGCGGCCGCAATACGCGGAGAGGCATGGGAAAGTGATTCTACAACATGACAACGCTCGACCTCACGTTGCCATACCCGTTAAAACCAGCTGTTCCGATCGATGGGACATGGTCTAGCTAACCAGAAGTTCCAACCATATAAAGACATCAAAAAATGGCTTGGTCAGTGGATAGCCTCAAAAGATGAAGAGTTGTACTGCGACGCTATACGAGTCCTACCGGAAAGATGGAAAAATTAGTAGCCAGCGATGGGCAATACTTTCAATGATTCACTTGTAATCATTTTTTCGGAATAAAGTTGTATTCTCATCAAAAAAACAGCCAGAACTTAGTTGCGCACCTCATACATTTTTTTAATATAAAGATTTTTGTACTCAATAAACTAATAAACTTACGAATTAAATTATTGCCTTTAGTAATTTTTCAATATTTTGACTTCAATTAGAACTCATCTTTCGAAACTCTGGGCTGTCCCTGGTCGACTAATAAATATTTGATTTTCCATAGATCACTGCAAATATTTCGCACACAATCATGCACACATACAATGGCACTTATGAGTACATATAAGGTTGAAGTATTGTTATTGATTTTAGCACAATTTTTTTTTTTTATTTTTTTTTATTTTTTGTTATTGTTACAACTCCTATTGTTATGCGCTGATGGCAGCCACTTTGCCAGCAAAACAGTTTTCGCGGATTAGCAGCCACTACCCAGTGAGAAAAGAACATAAAAACAAAACAAAAAAAAAAACAAGTATATATATAAAAAAGGCAACTAAAACTGAGCGAAGAAAAACGTCAAATAGAAAACAGCTACTGCACTTTCGTTGAGATTTTGTTTTACTGTCTTTCAGCTTTCTTGTGTGATTTTTTCTCTGCTATTTTGTTGCTTCTGTTGCCAGTGCTATTGTTGTTGAGCACTTTGCGCCTTCCCATCTTGCGCCCGCTTTTCTCGCAAATGGTTTTCAATATTAACATTTAACTGATACGTATTGTAGTTGAGCTGCTGTTAGGCCACTGTGGGTGTGGCAGCATACACAGGCAGGGCGCACTTGCTGCGCGCTCACTACCACCGGACTGGCTTGCTTGCTACCTTGCTACCACCAGCTCGTTGCACGATGATCAATCTTTGCGCTGCAGTTTAATGCAAACTGATGTTATATGTTAAATGATGATTTTCCGTGAAAAGTTTTTACCACTTTTTTTCGTCCTCTACAGTTGGTGGATAGAAATATGACTCAAAGCGTTATGGTGTACTTTGTGGTTTGGCTTTGGTTTTTTGCTTTCTACTTGTTGTAGTTGTAGTCTTTGTTCCTTACGTGCCGCTGAGGTTTGCTCGCAAGGCACGTTCAACTGCTACTGGTTTTGAATTTTGCTGCCCCACAGCTGAACATACACGTCTCTGCACATACACAAACACACACACATACATACAATTACATGCTAAACACACCCAGGAGCGGGCATCATAGGTTTTGATAGGTGGGCGTGAAGGTAGTGAATTTAATTTTACGATGATAAAAAAGTCAAGCATTTTAATAGGATAATAAATCTTCATAGGAAATGCATAATAATTTGGATAAATTGCTGAGGTGCACCGTAAAGTTAGTGAAAAGAGTGAAAAGTATGGGGAATTATGAAATATGAATGAATGAATGAATGAGTGAATGGAGTTGGTGGACTTGTTTGCAGCTTGTTGGCTGTATGTGATTTTTTTCAGTTCATTGTGTTGGCAAATGATGCCAAGAAGTAACAAAGTGGGTGGATTTGAATTCGAAATGCTCAACTAATAATGCAATGCAATAAATTTTTCCAAAAAAAAGAAAACAAATGGCTAATTGTGACATTTAGAGAAAATATTCGTTGAGTAGTATATTTTAGAGGAGAAATTTTTTATATTAGCATAGCATATTTATATTTAATATGAAATCTTGAAACCATTCACACAAAAGACTTAATATGCGAACTTCGGTTTTGAAGTCGGGCAAGTTTATTCTTTAATTAAATGGTTGATAAATAATTTTTTTTTTAATCCATTTCTTTATTGCGATCCGTTTTCAAACATGAATCAACATTTTTATTTAAAGCTATTTAATTTATTTAAAAGAAAAAACATATATGGCATACACCCAGTGGTGCACCCATTTACTAATTTTATGATATATAATTTAAATAAAAAATTTAGATTGATTTATTATCATATCAAGTCTGCCTGAGTCCCGTGAAGCTTATGGGATTTGCAATTATTTCTGTGACTAGAGGATTGGAGTGCGATTGGAGTCTTGTGTTGTGACATATTTCCTTATTTCTGCAATTACTGTGGCTACTTTGAGATCTCGATGAATCAGAAATGTTAAGGCATATATGAATATTTTTGAAATCGTACTAGTTGTGGCTTACCTGTGGTAATTTACAAAAAAAGTCGATTTTTGAGTTGTAAAATTAATCCAACCAATTTTGTTTTCGAATAACTTTTACTAAGCAAAACAAAAAAATTATTTTGAGTAACGGAAATCTTTATTTTAACCTTTGTTTGTATAGTGCGGCCGCCGTAGCCGAACCCATTCGGTTCGTGAATACCATTCGGAATTCAGAGAGAGAACATAGGTTCGAGTCTCGGTGAAAGACCAAAATTAAGAAAAAGTTTTTTCTAACAGCGGTCGCCCCTCGGCAGGCAATGGCAAACCTCAGAGTGTATTTCTGCCATGAAAAATCTTCTGATAAAAATATCTGGCGCTCGGAGTCGGCTTGAAACTGTAGGACCCTCCATTTGTGGAACAACACCAAGCTTGGCCAAACTCTCGCCAATTATATATATATTGTATACTGCGGCTATTCAAGCTGCTACTGTCCATATAATTAACGTACGATGCCAATTGCAAAAATTGTAAATATTTCCTTTCTTCCTCTTAGAGTGATTAATTTTGCGCCACCTTTTATAATCGCCAAACAAACATTAAAATGCAAGTGCATGTTGGTCATGGATGTTAAGTTGAATGGTGTTAGACTTTTTCTCCGATGCAAAAAAATTCGAGCTTGTACTTTGTATGGAGCGAAAGCGTAACACCTCAGCAAAAAAATGGCCAAAAATCAAAGGTATTTTTCAGTTACTTGAAACTTGCACTTTATTTGACTAAAATTTAATGAAATATAAAATTGCATACGGCTAAACACCTAACAGAAGTGTACGCGCCAATTATTTATTTATTTTTAAAATTGCATACACGAGAAAATTCTAAAAATTCTCGTTAAAAAATTTAACTACGAGTATTTATGAAATTTTAAAAAATGTTAAAAAATTGTGTTTAAAGTTAAAAAATAAAAATAATAAAAAATAGTGGCGTCTTCATAATTCTGCAATTTTGTATTGCATTAAATTGTATTGTACGATGAAATCGTAGGGTACGAATTAATAGTTATTAAGGCTGATACTGATTAGAGAATTATACTGAATCACACCAAATGACTCCGATAATTCTTTTTGAATTTAATGATTCTTACATTTCATGAAGCATGGCTCCGCATTGCTAGATAAAGTCAATTGTTTTGGAGGGGCATCAATCAACAAACATTGAGTTTTTTCAATGATATCCCTTACAACAGCGAAAAGCTCAAACCTTTTACAAGGCAGAAAAAGCCCAGCACCATCAACGAAAAAAATCATAAGAAATCAACGTTATTTTGTAGGCTCTTAAAACTTGCACTTTGTTACACTAAAATTTAATAGATTAAAAATACCGTTTAAAATTTGCTTTTTGGTTGATTAAAATTGAGCTGTATCAAAACAGCATATCAGTGAAGTTGAACCTTTTGAAAAGTTAAAAAAAAAATACGAGAATCAACAAAGTTTGTAACCACCTGGAACTTGCACTAAAACTCAAGGGACTATAAAACTGTATACATGAAATATTTAAAAATTTTATGAGTTCTAAAAAGTCTTGTTAAAAAGTTGAAAGTTTTGATGAAATTTTGAAAATTTTTTGAGAATTTTTGTACAATATAAGGTTTGAAATGATTACGTGTTACGGTTTTACGGTGTTTACAGTCTTGTTAGCAGTATCAGCTATATTTTTATAAAATAATACTGATGTCTTTATAATTTTGTAACAGGGTGTATGTGGGAAGAAATCGCAGTGGCACGACTTAATTGTTACTAAGGCAAATACTGATTAAAAAAGTACACCGAATCACTCCAAATGACTCCATTAATTCTTTTTGAATTTAATCATTTTTACATTTCATGAAGCATGGCTCATATTCTGAATCTTTGATAAGTTTTCATCTTCCAAAGATTCGGCTTTTTACATCAAAATCACCGCCGCAATTCAATCATAAATGCTTCTATCATACCACCCACAGTACGGTCTTCCATTAAGTATGGTTGCGGTTAATTAAGAGCAGAGCTTCCGATAACCGCGTATCGAGCAATGCAAGTAGCTCCATACTCGCTCCAAACCCGTTGGGTGCTCAATCGCTCAAATGTTTGTTCGAAATTTCGGAGCCTTTGAATTACTTGAGCAGATACACAAAAATGGACAATTTTCTTTGTTTTCAGCATATCCTTATTAATATAAAAATAAAATATAAATAATTTGTGAAACTTAAAAAAAGTGCTGATCAGAATGTAAAAATAATCAAAAGTATTTCTCGAATTACTTCAAAAAGTTCATTATACTCGAATTTATGCCTGAAAATTATCGTTTAATGAGCATCAGAGCAACGAGTACTCGTCCAACTGTACTCGTTGCTCATTTGCACAGACTATTCAAAAATATGCGAATAAAATCGAAGGCTCTAGGGAAGAGTATTCGATTAGCCGCAGCCGCAGGTTTTTTGGAAAGTATGAAAGTAAAACATCACAACTTGCCATACAAATGATGGGAATTTGGAGAATAAATTCAAGAAGATACACAAGCTTGTACTGTGAATGGTAAATTTTGTAGACATTTCTATTCAACATTTCAGAATACTCTGAAATAGGTACTAAAATGGCCGAAACTCCGAACTATGAACTTATTTTTCTTTCGTAACAATTTAAAGTAATTTTCTCATAACTAAGTGAATACGGAAGGTTCCAGCGCGTCGGAGGAAAAAATTCACCCACGGTAGGGCATTCCTGTCGTAAGATGTGACTGAAATCCGGCAGGAGAGGAGACGGGGCTCGGCTTGAAAGGCCTGACATACCCTGAGAACCTCCAGTAGCTGGGCTGTAAGGATCGAGACCAGTGAGATACAGATACGGTATACGGGAAAATATTTCAGATTAGACAGTCTATGGGCTGGTAGAAGTAGTATTTCATCACCTCAGCACAGTAGGATGACACCTCACCGAAATGGCTGATAGGCTAATGCTATAATCACTTGTATTCCGTTAAAACTCTGGCAAGCCTTTGGGTACGTTTCTCCCACGTTACCATGAAGTTGGTGGTACAGGCTCAGTTGAGTAATTTTGACTAGTTCTTGTCCTGGCTCTGAAGTCTATTGCCCATTAAGCGTAGATTCAACCCTCGTATGACCTCTTTGCTTGCATAGACAGATGGGGACACTTAGGAAAACCATAGAAGGATAGCGACTTTAAGTCGCGACTCTAAAGAATTGAATATGAATTGAAAATTGATATAACCAAAATTAAAAACAAACAATCGAGGAAAAAATAGGAGAAGGAAGAAGAGATGGTCGATATCGCAACGTGGATCCACGCAGCCTTCGGAAGAAGTATCCACTGCTAAGATCCCTGCCGGAAAGGTACGCAGCTGGAAGTGGACCAGTCTGCACTGCGTTCAAAAATGCCAAAACTGATAGCCACGTAAAGGGCAACGGGCACACTAACGTCAGCTTTCAGAGAAAGGTGTGCGTCAATAAACTCAATTGAAATGTTTGCTGGGGATAAATTCTGGCGTTGAGACGTCAAAAGTACATCAGCAACGAAGTCAAAGTTCGGGTATCCAAACTGGCTCAGCTGCTGTATCGAGCGCGAGGACAGCTGGAACGCAGTAAAGAGCTACATCGAGAACGTATTATGAAAAAAAATATAGACCTCGGCACAGTACAACACAGCGAAGTCGCACATATAGAGACATAAGAAGACGAGCTTATAGCATGAAAGCTGGCTACAAATACGGTGAGGCTCTCCCGAAGTAATACAGAAAGTAGTCCTGGAAACGAGAGGAGGGATGGTTTTTGTGGCCACATCACTTGAAGCAGTAGACGACTGTCACTGTAAGTGCGAAGGTTCTTTGAACCCTACCTCGCACAGCAAAAAAAAGAAGAAAAAAAGAAACTAGAAAAGCAGTTTCAATTAAATATAAAGAAATAGTACCATTGATGGACCCTACAATAGAACTGCCCGTTGAATAATTTAACTGAATTTTTACCTTTTTAAATTAAACTTTAATTTAATGCTACAAAAAATTCATTCGCATAGATTTCATGCTTGATTTTTATTGTGATAAATTCCATCGGTACAACCACTAAAACCCATTAATTTTAAACCTTCAAACGAAATACCTATACAGATCCATAAAAAAATGACAAGTTGCCTCAGTGGAAAAGGTTAGTTCCAGAAGCACCGGAAAACATACAACTGGACACCTGTGATTGTTAACTGTATGGAGAAGTATTGCCACAAGAAGTATTTACACCAATACTGTGCGATTTTAAAAGAGTCTTCTTCTTCTTCCATCGAACGTGTGAATTTAACATCTCGCCACAACCCGCAATTACGCACACACAAGCAAATAATTACAAGAAAATGAGTTCATTTCTGCATTCGAAACCTAAAAAAAGAACTCGCACTGCACTTGTTCATGGGAATGCCAAGATTAACTGAGAAAAAAGCGAAGATGACTATGTAAATATAATATGTAGGTATGTACGAGTATGTATTTGTGAGTATGTGTGTGTATGGGTTATGAACACAGATTCTCAATAATTCGCACGCTTCCCAGGCATTCGAGAAACAGCAAAACAACTAAAAAGGGATGTGCGACCTGTGTGCGAACTGTACTGAATGAAACTCCCAAAAGGACAGACAAACGAGTTGTTGCATGCAGAGCCTGTGAAAATATTCGTACACGAAAATCCACACACTTGTAGTGTAGACGCAAGTAGAGTTTAAAATAGAATTAAAAAAAACATGCATAGGTACCCACGTAAGTGTGTATACATGCAGTTTGCTTTTATTATAGTAGTTTTTGTTTTGTTTTTCTTTATGGAAACAAACAGGACGATTATCCTGTCATTCACTTGTTGCGTGCGGCGAAAAAGCAAGAAAGAAGAGAAATTATACTAACCTGAGAGTGAAGTGAAAAGTAGTGCAAACTGTAGTCCAGTAAGTTGAAATTATTTATAAAGTTCTGTTTTTGTTGTACCTCCTCTGCCATTCAACAATCATTTATTCAGTACAGGCGGTTTTACCGCCCTTCGTAGAAAGTCGTAAATGTTGCGAATCTCTGCAGGTGAAAGGAAAGACCACGAAATTTTGACAGGTTACTGGCCTACCATGTCGAATTTGGGACGAGTCATCAAGGCAACAGGTACTTTATAGGTGCACAATTACACGCACATACATACATGCGTATGTACTAGAGGAAAAGATATTTAAAATTTTGAACGAATTTTCAAATAGATATACAGTGTACTCTCTCCTAAGGGGGAGTCTGCTTTAGAGGCTTCAAAAAATCGATTTTTTCGTGGATTTTTTTGGAAAGTAAAGAAATATTCGATTGTCGAATATTCGAATATCTTAACAGCCTTCTCAAATTTTTTCATTAAAATATATGTCATATTATGCCTGGTACAAGCATTTCGCCGGGTGTGCCTCGGGTGTGCATGTGTCGTGCGGCGGGAAAGATGCAGGTCGCAATTTTCATCTGAAACCAAAAACTCAAATTTTTTTTTTTGGTGTAGTATAGCTTTTGGTTAAACCGAGAAAATTAAACAAAAAGTGAGAAATTCAACAATTTATCGCTAATTAAAAACAAAAATCATTTTTTTTTTTTAATTCACTTTAGATGGTTTAAAAAGTTGGTTAATCATAACTTTCTTTACGGTTTTTTAGGTTCAACTAGAAAAGAAATTATCTCATTTCGATAGGACGTTTAACTTTTTCCCTATCTTTCCCGACACTTAGAAAAAATCGTAAAAATAAAAATCCGAGAAATCGCGCGCCAAAGTTTTTGTATATATACCGGCCGCTCGTATACCTGCTCGACGCTTGCTTCTGTAACTCCGAAAATATTTTGAATTTGCTTCTGAAATTTTGACGAGACATTTTTGGATAGTTTGGGAAGACATTTATGCAAAAAAAAAATCGATGTTTTGAAGCCTCTAAAGCAGGCTCCCCCTTAAGCGAACATCTAAGGGACTGACAAGTTTTTCCGCTTATGGGAGGTGTCCGCTTAAGGAACCTTTCTGATCTAGAATTTCGAAAAAATCGATTTTTTTATCTTGCTATGATACTTTATACTTTCAAATATATACTTGCAAATTTTTATATTGAAATTCGTTTTAGTTTAGACGCGATAACCGTTTTAGCTTAGCTCGTGCTAACCGGCGCCAATTGGACACACCAAGTGAAGCCAATTCCTTCTCCACCTGATCTTTCCAACGCAGAGGGGGCCTTCGTCTTCCTCTGCTACCACCGGCTGGTACCGCATCGAATACTTTCAAAGCCGGAGCGTTTGTATCCATTTGGATACAGCGCACTCTTCCTTCACCTATGATACTCGCCGTCACCAACGTGCAAAGGTTCAAAACTCTGCCGCAGAATCTTTCTCTCAAACACTCCAAGGGCCGTCTCATCGGATGTTGTCATCGTCCAAGCTTCTGCGCCATACGATAGGAGGGGCATGATGAGAGCCTTATAAAGTTTGGTTAGAAACAACTTTCTCTGTGTTTTCGTGTTTCATATGCACCGAACTCGAGCTCAGCCGAATGGTAGTAAAACACAAATTCACTCGCCTATAGCAACTCATTAAAAAAATAAACAAAAAAAAAATTACTTTTTCATCCTAAACTCCCACGCTCCTCTCAAACACTACCTTTAATTCTGCTATTAGACTTTCTTCTTCTTCTTTTTATTGTATGTCAAATACCTTCACCAGCCGCATCCATTCATAAAATCTTAAATGTAAACGTATATATGTATGTGTCTACACACACACGCACGTACTTACGCCGCTACTTTGCTTTGTTAACCTACTGTAATCGACACCAACAACACACTCAGGCACCCGTTCCAACATCAGCGTGTGAACCTGCACCAAAATGGTAGCGTCTTCACAACAAATCATTTATTTATTGTACTCGTAGTATTTCACTTTGGCATTTGCTTTGCTGTTTTGTTACTCCAACAATGAATTTTTTATATATTTTTTTGTTTTTATTTTTTGTTATTATTTTTTTTAATTTTTGTTTTTTTTTTTTCGTTTTTTTTTTTTTGGTTTTTTTTTTCTTTTTTTGTGCACTGACCGTTTTCATTATCTGTTGACTGATGTTTGGCAGCACATCTTTTTAGCGCTCGTTTTATGCCAATCGCTTCTTTCGTTAATTTTGATTTTTTTTTTCACCAGCTCAGCTTCTAAGAAATTGAGATGCCACACTCATTGTCAGCGTGCTGCTGTGGCCGGCGAACTTCTATGATTTCTTATTTGCGTTGTTGTTTTTTCTTTTTGCTCTCTGAGCTATTCCAGTTAAATGCGGCTTTTGTTTTCTTTAGTCCAAATACAATTTTTGCTATTTTTAAATCTCCTTTTGCCTTATTTCTTATATTTTAAATTATTAGCAGATTTTAGCCAACCGCACTCGTTTCTTTTGACGCTATTTTCTTGTTTGTCTTGTTGCTTTTGTTTTTTTTCTTGTTTGATTTTGCGCCACATTGCATGCCGTGTTGTTTGACAATTTATTACCATTGCCCAATAATCCGACGCTGGGGTTTGAAGTTTCTTCCATATCTGCGCCGCCACATCGTTTTGCTGAAAATTTGATCTTTGCGGCATTTTCATTTTCGTTTTAATTTCCAATCCCTCTGTCTTCTCATCATTTTTTTCGCAATATTTTAGTGCCGATGTTGTGTCCCCCAATTGTAGAAAATCGTAATTTACCTGCTTCACAGTCACACCGAATGCATAGCAGATCTTCGAGAAAAAAATTACTTTGATTCGTCTGTTTTATTGCTAATTTCAAATAAAATATTTTTATGCTTGCCAAAAAAGAGTTTTTGCCGTCCCAAAAATTTACATTTATTTAGTTAATCCGCTACACGCAAAAATTATAATTCCCACGCAGCAAGGCAAAATAAAAAAAAAAGCAAAAATGAAATAGAAATCGTGATTTTCTCACTCCAATTCTGTAAAGCCACAGATTTGTGCAGTAATCGCCATTTTAATATTTGCCTATTTCTAGTTCGCCACGAAAATGAACAAATAAAATTAGTCAATGGGCTGTCCTCCTTCTCGATATATTTTTAATTATTTATTATTTTTCCACAATAATTATAGAGTCCACATTTTAAGGGTTTTTCATTTGTATCAGAAATACAATATTTTTTCTGCAAGTTGGTAGCATCGTATCGAGCTGTCATACAAAGTCCGCATTCAATACTTTACTGTTACCGCAATTGACTTACCAACCGGCTAAACGATTTGCGAGACAGGCGCTTCTCTTCTTTGTGCGTGCTGTGAAATATCAAGTAAATACAAAATTTATTCTACTCTTCATCTTCCCATCACAGGGAAAGCCCACTGCTTTCCACTGCTTTCCACTGCTACTGCCAGTAGGTACCACATCAGTTTTCATGCTGGAGCTCACAACGTATAAAATATAAATAAACTAACAAAAATGAAACGCAGTATGTTAGATTGTAAAGGCAAAAGACACGTCTAGATGTTTTAAACTAAAATATGTAAAAGTTTATGTTATTCAGGGTTTCATTATTTTTATTCAAAATATATATATATATATATATATAATTATATGTGAAAAAGGCATAATTTAAATGCCCACCATCTACAGTTAAAATCCGCCAATCAATCGATTCATGAATGTCTAAATGTTGAGAATGTCGAGATATCGGAGGTTGAAGGTTGTTTAGCAACACTTCGCGCTACAGCAGCAATATTCTCAACAGAATATCCAATTTTTGGTGTGCCAGTGCTTCGGCAGAACCAGTTTCTTGAATGGATGGGCTCCCAGAGCCATTTAATACCAATCGAAGTTTTAGATAGGGTGACTCGCTGTCGTATAACTTCTTTAACCTGATGCTGGAAAAGTTTGTGCGAGCTGCAGAACTTAATGGCTCCGGCACAGTTTTTCTAAGATCGTACAATTGTTTGCGTATGCTGCTGATATTGACTTCGCTGGCCTTAACACCCGCGCTGTTAGTTCTGCCTTTTCCAAACTGTATAAAGAAGCAAAGTGAATGAGTCTGGTGGCGAATGAAGATAAAACAAAGTAGCTCCTGTCACCAAAGAAACAGTAGGCGCACTCGCGTATCGGCCCCCACGTAAATGTTGACAGTTATGATTTCGAGGTTGTAAAAGACTTCGTCTACTTAGGAAGCAACATTAACACCGATAATAATGTCAGCCTTGAAATCCAACGGAGAGTCTCTCTTGCTAACAAGTGCTATTTTGGACTAAGTAGGTAATTGAGTAGTAAAGTCCTCTCTCGATGAACAAAACTAACAATCAATAAGGCGCTCATCTTTCCCCTCCTAAGGTACGACGCAGAAGATGACAACATCCAACGAAGCGTCTCTTCGAGTGTTTGAAAGAAAGATTCTGCTCAAGATTTTTGGACTTTTGCACCTTGGTGACGGCGAGTGTCGTGGACGGTGGAACAATGAGCTGTATGAGCTTGACAGCGACATAGACATAACGCAGCGAATAAAGATCCAGCCGCTTCGTTGACTGGGCCAGATCATTCGAATGGATACAAACCCTCAGGTTCTGAAAGTATTCGATGCGGTACCAGTTGGTGGTAGCAGAGGAAGAGGAAGGCCTCCTCTGCGTTTGAAATATCAGGTGTAGAAGGACTTAGCTTTCCTGGAGTCGGGTTGTTTCCAACTGGAGTCGGTTAGTATGAGAAAGAACCGACTGGTGCGCTTTGTTAAACTCGGCCAATCAAGAATAATACATGGTTATAAATAAATTAGTAATCTTAAGGACGATGAATTTAGCTTGAAAATGTGCCTCCAAGCATCAAACTACTGTGAAATAGCAACTAAGGACGAATGGGCTGAAATATCTAAACCAAATTTGGTACGTTCACCTTTGACAGCATCTGTGAGATATTCTACAGAATTCTACAGTGAATCTGATTGAACGACCTTTTAGGGTAGGTCATTTGTTGGAACCAAAAAAATAGTTGAAGTCGTCTGATCATCCGTAAATTCTTCTTTTTAATTTGTTTACTCTTTTTTCCGTAAACATCTATGTAAAAGATCTTCGCTTGCATTTTTGTTCTCTTGTATTCATTTTTCGCTTATCCTCTGCTGTTTGCAGAGTTCAGCGCTACTTCAATGACGCTTATCCTGGAACTACTTTTGAAATCGTCTAGCCGGGTTAGCTTTTTAAGAAGATGGAGGTGAAGTTGAGCCGAATTTAGTTGTCAATTTTGATAGTTTATTTCAATTTTTTTTGGAGTGAATGGGATTTCAGTGACTTTCCGCTAGCTCTCTTTTTGACATCTTCTACTCAAAAAAAGCTACGCTGGCACCAATTAGCGAATATGCCAGCCAAGCGCTTTTGAAGACTAGGTCAGCAGCACATAAATAATAAGACTCTGGGGAGATGCTTCATAAAAATGGAACAAATTTACAAAAGCCATAAAAAGAAGACGTCGGAAAATAAAAGAAAAATATCAGTCTGACATCAACTACTCGATTCAAACCCAATCTAGTGCCAATTGTTCTGGCTTGGCGCGTGAGTTGAAGCGCATCTTTTGCATAGAAAAAAAGGCAGATAGAGAAGCTAACAAAAGTGAATTGAAGTTAAAAAATTTTGGTTTAAAAAAAACTAATTAAATTGAGATAAACACTAATAGGATTAAACTTTCACCCACGTAACAAGAGAGATGTAAAATTAATCGACGCATGAAGTGAAGTGCACACACATAACGGCAGGTTTGGTAATGCAAACATCCAAATAATCCCATCAAGTTTGCTATCAACGTTGCGTGCTTGCCATGTTTTGTATATTTATAAATATTTACATAAAGAGATACCTGCTAAATTAAAAAATGAGTAAGTAGTGATTTTCATTTCAATTGAAAAACATTTTTTTTTATTTCCAACAAGCAAAGGGATTCAGGTCAACAAGTGGCAGATTTTTTAATTAAAATTTTAATGGAAAATTTCTGACTGCAAGAATTTCAAGTGAAAAAGGAAATAAAATATTTTACTTTATCTATTCAATTTATCTATTCAGTGTTTGCGTGTGGAAAAAAATGGGTGAGAGAAAGGAAAAACTAAGAACGCAAAGTGGCATTTCATATTGAGAAAGAGCTAAAAATGTTTGCTTAAAATATTTCTTTAATAGCAACAATTCATCTACTACTAATAGACAATTGTAACTTAAGGGGTTGAACTACTGTAGAAATATAAAAAAAAATTTTTTTTTACTTAACCCAGCGTCAGCCAAGTGGGGTCATAATGACCCGTGATATTTTTAAACGTCTATGAAGTTCTTGATGCTTAATATCACTCGAAAAAAACATTGTTCGGATGGTAGTTCCCCTAGAAATTTTTTATAAGCAATATTAATTATTAAAAAAACATACTAAAATATTACAGAAGTCATCGAAATAAACAAAGTGTCAAAGTTAGAGAGTTTTAAGGGCTCAGATATTGTTATGGAAATACAATAAAATCTCATCAGGGTCGATTTGACGCTGTTGGTAGGCAATGGGTTAAAAATGCAATTCCTTAAATCTTGTTTTAATGGACGAAATTTGATGCGACGCATAGCGCAGGTCACGATGCCCCGCCACGCACTTGTTTTATTGATTTTCGCCTCAGATGTTGATATGGGAATGCCACAAAATCTCATTTGGATCGATTTGACCCTGGTGGTAGACAAAGGGTTAAAAATACAATTCTTTAAACCTTCTTGTAATGGTAAAAATTTGGTACGATTCATATTTCAGGTCATGATGACCCGAAATACAATGGTTGTACTTATTTTCCATTGCACTGCCGCTGGTCAAAAGATGCCCCAACAGCTTAAAGGGATTACGGTGAATGAAATATCTAAAAATTTATATTTTGATTTTTGGCATAGCTACTCTCAATCTGAAGGGGACCAAAACGAAAACTTTAGATGCGTTTTTTTTTCGGAACCATATTTTCCAAGTAGGACGAACACACAACTCGAACAAATCTGATTGAATAATTAAAAATTTTACTTTTATTCGCCATTCTGGGTGTAAATGCGAATAAATTTTTGGGACATACAACACAGTTTCTTGATAAAAAGAAAATTCGAACGTTTGTTTATTTTTTGTAATTTTTTTTGAAAATTGTTAACTTACAAAAAAAGCCGTTTTGTATAAATCGATCTTTCGGGTTCAAAGTTCTATAAAAAGTCAATAATTGAGAAGGAAATGAATCCTAAAAAAAACACCTGGTCATGATCAAAAATCTCCTGAAATGGTGGTATGTAGAGACTCCCAACTGGGCTGTTAGATTTCTCAGTGTACTTTTTAACGCAAATCTTCAAGTTGGCTACTTTTCTTCTCAATGGAAAAAATCGACAATTTTAATGATTCCGAAACCCGTAAAAAATAAAGCCAAGGCAGCTTCATACAGGCCTATAAGTCTGCTGCCATCTCTCTCCAAACTATTTGAAAAGTTACTAAAACGAAAACTGATATCGCATCTGCAGCAGAACAACATTGTTTGAGCTCATCAGTTCGGCTTTCGTGAGGAACACGGCACAATTGAGCAAGTCAGTCGCATCAGCTCCGAAATAAGGAATGCTTTTGATCGATGGGAATATTGCCCAGCCATATTTCTTGATGTAGCTCAAGCGTTCGACCGAGTATGGCAAGAGGGACTTGTCTACAAAATCCAATGCACACTGCCACAAAGCACACACAAAATATTCGAATCTTATCCTACAAATCGGGTGTTTATGGTAAGATATAAAAACTACTTAACTGTTGAAGTCAGTATTCAAGCCGGCGTACCACAAAGCAGTGTACTGGGTTCGCTTTCATATGTAATATACACGGCTGACTATTCAACAAACCCGCAAATATTTACATCGACGTTTGCTGACGACTCTGCAATTATTAGTCGCTCCGAGGGTCCAATAAGTGCAACGCTTGAACTCAACAGTCATCTGAAACACATAGTAAAGTGGTTGGCAAACTGGCGCATCTAAGTGAATGAGCAAAAGTGTAAGCATGCGACTTTTATGCTAAATAGAAGCGACAATTCCAGTATATATTTATTTATTTATTTATTTATTCATTAATGTCTAACAAAATTCAGAACCGACATTTAAGATATAAATTCTTCATCAGAACTCCACACTCGTACTTAATTCTAAAGAAGTTACATACCTTGGCGTTCGTAAGGGCAGGTGCCTCCCATAGAAAAGGCACATTGAGGCCAAAAGTGGACAGATGAAGCTAAAAACGAAAAATCTTCATTGGCTATTCAATTCCCGTTCCGGGCTTAGCCTTGATCACAGAGTCCTTCTCTACAATACAATCATCAAGCCAACCTGCACGCATGCGTCACAACTGTGTGGTAATGCTAGTGCCCGCAATACTGCAATTATACAACGAAGGCAATCTAAGATATTAAGGGGGGAGCCTGGTTTATGAGGTCTAAAAATATCATCTCTTTGCGATTTTTTTTTTTAAGGAAAAAATTAATTTAGCACTGCAAAGTTTTTTCTATCTTTTAATGAACATTTAAAAAGTATAAAAAATTTTTGTACTGGTTAAAATAAGTTGAAAGAAATGTTTAACATAGAAATTAGTAGAGCGCCGCAACGCTGGAGTTTCCAACTGGCGTACATGATACAGCTCGTAATTATTATCTAGAGCAAAAAATTCAAATGGATTTCTAATTATTATGATTTTTTATTCTAGATGAACTAAGAAAACTGAGAGGAATTCCAAAATTTCAACTTATTGGAGGTTTAAAAGAAAAAAATGCCTTTCTATAAAAAAAAATTCACTTCAACTTGGTATAAAAATCTTGAAAAATTTTTTTTAATCTATTTTGTTAGTTCAAATAGAATAGAGTTTAATACTGAAGGGAACAAGCTATGATTCATTTCAAAAGGTTCATAAGTTTTTTTTTATTCATGTACACCAATTCAAAGATATCATAAAAATGAAAAGTCGAGAAAAGAAGATAAAGTTTGTACTATAGCTGTCCGGTCACAGCGTAACTACCTGAGGCTCGCCTACCTTTGGCTTTGTATCTACGGAAATATTGAGAACTAGGCTCTGTAACTTTGTGTGAATATTCTGAAATATATTAGGAATCGCTTAAAACGAAAAAAACCAAATAGATTTTTTTTACCTTATAAACCAGGCTCTCCCCTCAATAATGGTTACTGTAGCGCCGTGGTACATATCCAATGAAAATATCCATGGTGACCTAAATGTTCCACTAGGGGCAACGGAAGTAGCAGTAATCGAACAAAACTACTACCAAAGGCTGAGACACCATCCAAATCCATTGGTTCGGTCGCTGTTGCATACCGTCAATTCGTCACGTCTTAGAAGCATTGACCTTCGAACCCTGGGATGCATATTTGAGGTCCCCATAACAACCTTAACTTTCTTCAAGAAGATGTAGATTAAGAGTGGAAACCTTATTGTTAATATGATTAATTAATAGATTCAATAAATAATAATAAAAGTATGAAACCAAAAAAAAACAAAAATAGTTTTATAATTATACAAACTTTTTTTTTGTTCTAATTAGTTAATGCTATTTTTTATGCAGGAAGTATGTAAGTAAATATTCAGTGGGCAGTTTCTTCAGTCATTTTTCGGGAATTGCACACAAGGTTTTTTTGTGACTTGGTAGGTAGGTAGGTAAGATGGCACGTACCGTTTTGATACCATAATGTGGACCACTACCTGTGAAAGGACTTAGAGAGGAGAGAAAACCCGTCTACAGTTATCCAGTGCTGTTGATGTAGCGGAGGAGAGAAAAAGGATCTAGGCTGGAGAATTTCTTCAAGTCGTCTCCAAAGGGCACGCTAAGGAATCTCAAGCACCTAGCCGCCAGAGCCGGATATTTGCAGAGAAAGTGTTCCACAGTCTCTTTCTCTGCAGGATCCCCACAGCTTTTCCAACAGGGGTTGTACGGAATTCCAAGCTTCTCCGCATGAGTGCCGATCACCCAGTGACCAGTGTACACCGCAATGAGTTTGGAAATTGAATGGCCGGAGATTCCCATCACCTAAAGCGTTCTGTTTCCATCGTATTGAGGCCATAGTGCTTTTGAAATAGCACACGATGAGACATACCTCCATCTATTTTGCGCTTTTTTTAGAAACAAATCTGTCTGAGAAGGGGGCAGCTGGAAGCGGTTCTGCCGACCCCTCCCTGGCAAGCTGATGGGCAATTTCATTTCCCTCTATATTCCTGTGCCCAGGAACTCAGATAAGGGAGATGCTTCCTGCTCGATCGAGACGTTTGAGTTCTTCCTTACAGGAGTTCACGAGAAGAGAGCTGCAATACGGTGACGACAGTGACTTGATTACAGCTTGACTATCGGAAAAAATATTAATGTCTCCCTCCCAACAGCGATCCCGAAGCTGTTTGCATGCCTGCAGGATCGCGAAGACGTCTGCTTGAAAAACGCTGCTTGTTTCCGGCAGTTTAAAGGAGACCGAAATGCTGGCTGATTTTGAGTAAGCCCCCGCTCCCACTCCGGACTCCATTTTGGATCCGTCAGTGAAAACAGAGGTATCTATATCCGTACCGACTCTCCCCTCTTTCCAATCTTGCCTGCTCGGAAAGATAGCCCTAGCACAACCCTCAAAGCGAATAGCATCAACTCCGTTTTGTCAGAGTTGACTATGAGACCGCAACTGGTAGCCTATCTACTGAGTGTAGCCAGTGCACCTTCCAAAATTTCAGCCATTACTGATGGGAAGGGACCTGAGACCATTAGGACCAAGACATCGGCATATGCTACCACCTTTACCCCACCCCTGTTTAAGCGAGTTAAAGCTTCATCTACAGCTACTAACCAAAGGTGAAGCGAGAGGACGCCGCCCTGCGTTGTGCCCCTATGTACGAATCTAGTGATTCTAGCCTCTCCTGCCCCAGCATTTATTTCCCTTTTTGTGACTTCCTTTATATAAATTCAACAGGGGCCTTAACATTAAGTTAATATATTTGACATGTTATATACTTAAATGTTTCAAAAATATGTGAGGGAAGTATAGATTTCACGTAAATGTAGACATTTGCTGGTGGAATGCGGAATACTTAGGCGGTACCAATCAATAACCATAGATATTTTATATATTTATTTTCTTGTCTAAAATTTTTGTGAAAAAAACAATTCTTTTGTCCTTTATGAGATGTATTTTTGTATTATTTTTCTCATTAGCAGCTACAGCCTCATTACTTTTCTCATTAACAGCCCCTACGTTTCACTAATGAAAACTTACAATCGCCTGTTCGGAAATACCTGCTATTAAAGGCAAGAAAAGCTCAAGCTAAGTAAAAATCTTACTCGGAACACTCTTTCCTAAAAAAAAAACAATAAAATTCTTAAACCTTTGAAAGCGCATTTATATGAGAAAATATGTCTTCTTCCTTTCACAAGCACATAAATAATCACTTACTGCGCCATTCAATACTTTTAGGGCCTGCACAAAAGACTTAAGACACAAACTCGCCCTCATAGAAATCGGCACATCGCAGTCTCAGCCCAGCTCAGCAGCACACACTGCAAAATAATGCGAAAAAAGTGCAGGTCCTAATCTAACGTTAGTCCGTGCCACACACATTGAAGCATGCAACATGAGAATTGCAACATTTCTCAAGAATTTAGAACAAAAAGAAGATTCAACAAAGACATTGAAAAAAAAACGAAAAAAAAAAAATGATTCCAATGGAATAAATCACAGCGTTGTGTGCTTATGTGTGCATGTGTTTATGTGTGTGTGGATCAGGAAAACACCCACAGAGTTGCAGAAGTAGAAAAAACCGAAACGAAGCGAAAATGTACTTATATGCCTAGTTGAAATTCCACACCATGTAACAACTCGACAGCCATGTGAAAAAATATTCGAAAAATTGCACTACACTTGCCACCGCTACCACAGGTTTCTGCATGCAATTATTTCCCATACACACCACGCTGTGTACTATTCCTCTTTTCAACCATTTATAGGAATTTTGCATTGTTCTGCTGCTGCCGCTGCTGCTGCTCCTGCTGGCTTTGTGCACTTGTTTGTGTGTCTGTGAGTGTGTGTAGGTGCACTTCTTTCATTGTAATTGATGAACCTGTTAAGCGGAAATGGTAACAAAAAAGCGCAGACGAAAAAGACAAAGAGCAAAACTCATCTATGTATTCAAAGGATATACAACAACAGAAAACACAACGCAACACACCAGCCATGGCAGATAATCTGGTGAATGATTGCTAGCGTTGCTGGAAATTGGCAGGCGTTGAGCAGAGCTAAATGCAGAAGCATCAAAACACAGTTGATCTGACCAGCCTACGAAATGGAGAGGAATTAGTGTGGGTTATTTGCTTTGCTTTGTCTTTGTTGGTGTACTACATAATTTTTGTTGCAGGCTTATTACTTACCTGCTACTTGTTGCTTGCTACCGATTGTTTGCCTTTACTTTGCTAAGCTGTACAGGTGGAAAATTTTTGGGCTGTCGTTTTGTATTTTAGTATTCAAAAATTAGGTGTCAGATTTCATTTAATGAATGCTTGGTGGTACTTGTTTTTTAATTATATTTTATATCTAAACTATTTCTGATATGAAACAATAAATTGTATAAAACGTTTTTTAATACCAGTCGTCCCCAGTAGGCAAGAGAAACTCTACGAGCGCATTTATGGCATAAAAATGTTATCTTAATGTTCGATCTGGCTGTTCACTTGTGGAGCGTTAACGTCTTTGTATTCCAGCAGTTTTCCTTCGAAAAAAATGTACTAAAATATAAATTTGAGCTGTCATTTATTTAAAACTAGAGAAGAACTGAGAATTCAATGAAATGTCAAAACAGGTATGAAAGGTATTTGAAAAATCCTAAATTAAGACGCTATTTTATTAATTTTTAAATATCATATCCATGTAAGTAGGTTTAATGGAATTAGACTCTGATTTTGTAACGAAAGTAAAACTTATTGATTATCCTCATACACAGTTGCATGCACGTGATATTTTGACTAGCTGTGGGTGATCTTTTTTTTTAATTCATTAATATCCAATAAAAACGTGGTTCATTCTGCAACAAATACTTTTTAAATCAGGCTTTGCACAAGATTTATTAAGAATTTAAAAGAGAATTTTGGATACGCAGTTTTAAAGGCTATTAAATTTTAATATATTAAACTAAAAAAATTGTATGCACTTGTTATAAAAAGGAAATACAGAAGACCGCCAGAGAAAGGAACTTGTCAAAACTCAATGCAACTTTTGAACCACTTTATAACTTTACGCGTTATTATAGCAAACTTCAATGGGCCATAACTCGATGTACTCAAAACATTACCAAAAGTTCTGATCATAAGGTTTCAAATTCTTATGAATAATTTATGAATATTTCTTTAATTAGCAACAAAAATTGAAACTTGGCTTTATATTGTTTTTATCTGATAATGAACTATATTTTCACAAAAATTTTAGGCAAAAAAGTTTAAAAAAATGTCACAAAAATTTTGGACAAAAGAATAAAAAAAAATGTTTCACAAAACTTTTAGACAAAACTATAAAAAAAAGTTTTCACAAAAGATTAAACAAAAATATTTCACAAACATTTTAGGCAAAAAAATAAAAAAAGTTTTTATAAAAGTTTTAGATAAAAAAATAAAAAAAATGTTTCGCCAAAAAATTAGACAAAAAAAAATTAAAAAAGGTTTTACAAAATTTTAGACAAAAAAAAAATAAAAAAAAGTGTTTACAAAATTTTAGACAAAAAACAAATTGTTCACAAAAATTTTAAACAAAATAATAAAAAAGGGTTTTCACAAACATTTTAGACAATAATATAAAAAAAAATTGTTCACAAAAATTTTAGACAAAAAAATAAAAAACTTTTTTACAAAATTTTAAACAAAAAAAATTAAAAAAATGGTTTACAAAAATTTTAGACAAAAAATAAAAAAAAAAATTGTTCACAAAAATTTTAAGCGAAATAATAAAATTTGTTTAATTAATTTTTTTTTTAAATAACAAATAAAAACATTAAGTTTTGTCGCTAAAGAAAATTTCCAATATATGTTTTACAACTATAAGAAAATTGTAATTCTTTTTTCCAATATATAAAAAAATAAAAAAATATATATAAAAAATAATATAAAAAATAAATAAAAATAATTTAAATATTGAAAATAACCAGAGGTGTTTTTAACTCTATAATTATAAACATTTTCTTCAACACGTTGCAGTTTATTTCTTAATATGTATACTTAAGGCTACAATAAAGCAATTTTCTTTGCTTTGATACCTTTTCATGGAATTGGTCATATAGAAATAAAATAATTAAATAATAAAAAATGAATATGAGGCATTCCCTTCCCACTTCAAAAATTATAAGAAAAAGAATTTTCACAAAACTTTTCAGCAAAAAAATGAATTTCGTTTTCGAATAAATAAGTAAAAAAGTTATAAAGAAAATCAATTCTGCTTTATTCGAAAATATTTTGTTCTCAAGGGATAATTTCTTCTAATTATACAAAAAAAAAAATTTTTAACAATTATATCTATAATATAAAAATGAATCGCAAAATGTGTTGATAAGCGCATAACTCAACAACGCTTGAACCAATCTTAACAATTCTTTTTTTTTTAATATTCCTTGAAGTCCAAGGATGGTTTTTACGGCGAGAAAAATTCTAATAATTTCCGAGAAAGCCCTAAAACAGCCCTTTTCTTTTTCCCATAAAAATATTGCGCGTTCGTGTGTGTGTGCGTGTTCGCGTTGGAGGATCTAATGCGTTCACACAAAAGTGATAATATCGTGAACCTGACTAAATTGAAAAGTCAAAAAATGTTAGAAGATTTGATTGGCCTCGCAATATTCTTTGTTTTGTTTTAGTTTCAGAACGAGTTAAGGAATAATTTCATTCTCAAATAATAAATAAAAATAGTTAAGTAAATTCTGAGAATAATATTGCAGGGCTGAACAAATCCAAACATATTTTAAGAATAACAAAGGCAAACATTATTAACTAATCAAGAAAACCCATGTTTCTCACATGGTGAATTGTATGTTGCCTGTTCCAGTGTTGGAAAGCCTTCAAATTTTTTTTTGTATATTCACCAGGTAATCAAACAAAAACCATGGTATATCATAAAGCACTACAATAAAAATAAAAAGGATTTTTGTAAATAATTATGATTTACTTGATTTACAATAAAGCGATTACTGAAAATACTTATATACATTTTAATTTCATTATTCTTTATTATATCGGTGATTAACCCTATGTTAATAACAATAATAATAAATAATTCATTATCTCTATGTTTTGTCATTGAAGCACCCACTTTATAAATATTTGTTACCTTTAGGTCCCCACTATCCCTTTAGATTATTTTTCAATCAGGTTTGAACCTTAAGTTCCCCTCTTAGTTTGAAGCCCTCTGGAAAACCTCCCAGTCGGGGTTTTTGGTGGGTCCCAAAAGGGTGGCCGAAGTTCGTGGAAGCGAAGATACTTAGGTCCCCTGAGCTGACCCTTTTCTTTAATTCTCCTGAACAGAACCGTCACCATGATGATAGGGCAGTGTGTGAGGGTCAGCAGAGTAAAAAAGGCTTAAGGTCGATATTTAAACGGCCACATTTAAAATCTATTTGACAGAACGATGTCTGTCGGGTCCGCTAGTTTGATTATAAAATTAAAAAAAAAAATGTTCAAAGTAGATATATTTTATTATACAATTTTTTGTACATTTTTTTTTTTCAAACTAGAGCGTGTTATGAAAAAGAAACTTTCCTTAAATATTGAAAAGAATCAAACGGGTTTTTCAACTTTTCCGAAATTTTCAACATTGAATAAATCTGAATATTATAATTTTTTTTTTTTCAAATGTTGCAGTTAACTTCCTAATATACTCAATCCTACAAGTGAGCCACTTTTCAGAAAAACTAACGACAATGTCCAAAATGTTCGGATCATTTGACATAGAATCGTTCATATGGAAATGAAAAAGTGAGAAAAATAAGAAAAAAATCTGAAATTAAAAAAAAAAAGTGTCACAAAGATTTTAAAGAAAGAAATTAATTTTGTTTTCGAAAAAATAAATAAATAAAAAAAGTGAAAAATAAATTCATTTTCGAAAAATTTTATCAAATTTTATTCGAAGGAAATTTTTGTTTTCAAAGTATATTTTTTTACAATATAAAATTCAATTTTTTTGCTCAAAATATACTTTATTATAAAATTTCTGTTGTTATAAACTTTTTATCTAAAAGTAAGAAAAAACACTGAAGGGAATGCTTCTCAAAAATTACAAAAATAAGTTTTTTTGTCAAAAATTGTAGACAAAAACATAACGAAAACATTTTGGGCAAGATAATACAGTTTTTTTAAATACATTTTTTTACATAAAAAAAAAACAAAAAAAAAAGTTTTGTTTCGAAAAGAAAAAAAATTTCCAAGGTGTTTTTTATTCTAAGAATTTTAATAATTTTAATTAGGTAAATTTAAAAATAAATTTATTTATTACTTCATTTAATAAAAAAAAAATAAATAAAAAAAGATAAATAAATGAAAAAATTCTGAGTATATTTTATTGGAAAATTTATTTTTTTTAGGTATACTACTTTGCGTTTTTATTTTTTGAAACTATATTTTATTAAAAGATTTTTTTTGTAATGTTTTTACAAAGTATATTTTATTATAACATTTTTTTTGTTATTTGTTTTAAAGTTGTTTTTATTATATATAAAAAATTACCTTTTTTAAATATTGAGAAGAACCAAAGGTTTCTCTACCCTATACCGAAATTTGTAACATTGAATAAATCTCAAAACTATAATTTTTTTTCTTTATTTTTGAGTTCACTTCTTAACATTTTCAAAGCTACAAATAAATGAATTTCAAAAATATCTGCTATTCAATTGGCAAGGAATCTTCTTCTTCTTAATTGGCGAGATAACCGCTTACGCGATTTTGGCGTGCCAGTCGTTTCTTTTTCGTGCTAACCGACTCCAGTTGGACACACCAAGTGAAGCCAAGTCCTTCTACATCGGATCTTTCCAACGCAAAGAGGCATTCCTCTTCCTCAGCTACCAAGGAATCGCTCGTATATAAAAAAACTTATCTATGTCCAAATGAAATGCTAAATATTAAAATGGAGCCTAGATTTTATTGCTTTTACTAGCTAATATTACTTCTTAATTAACCTGTCCTTTCTTTAAGGAAAACTCTCTACAACTTGCTGAGAAATCTTTTTGACCTATCAGTGAAAATTCCTTGTAATTCAGTGCATCTATTCTAGAGATTTAGTAAGGTGTTTTAACATACTGTTTAGTAATTTTTCAGTAGTAGTTTCAATAATAGTTTAAATGTACGGCCAGACGCGATAGTCCTACAATTTTATTATAGCATAGCAGATTTTTGAAGTATTTGAAATGATTATAACTATTCAATTTCACATTTTGTTGATTTCGCCCCAGGAGTAAAAATATGAAAGCAATCAAAATATCTCAAAAGTGTTCGCATACTCGTATATATGCACTTATGTTTGTATGTACCCCATCCACACAACGTCAACTCCATCAAAACAATCTAGCGCTCTTTGTTGCCTGTGTCACTGATGCTGCATCGTCATCATTAACCACATTAACCAGCTATTCAAGCGAAACTCACCTGCTCCACGGCATAGCAATTGCAAGTAATAATGACAGGTACCTAAGCGTACATGAGCAGACAAACAGGCAGCAGTCAAAAATTTCAAATGTTCGTGAGATGCTACCCAGCGCATGGCGAGGCGTTTAACGCCGTACGCCGAATGCCAAAGGCTTGTTTTGTCTAAATAAGACAACTCCCTGTATCTTGCGGCGACAATGATGCCACAATGATGGCTGATGCTGATGCTGATGCTGATGGCATTGCTGACAATGACAATGACAACAACACAAACACTTTTTGGGTAGAACAACAAAAATGTGCTGCCATATAAAGCGAGCGATATGAGCGACTACAATACACTTGTTAAAAGCGCTGACAAGCGCAAACGCAAGCGCATACATACAAACACATGCATGAGTACACACACACACACTCTCATAAGCACAAGCACAATTACTCGCGCTAGCACAACTTCAGTATACATTTGTTTGTTCGGTGGCCCCTTTTCTCTGGTCGGCTCACATCCAAATGCATACACACACACACCTATCGCATGTAGTCACACACACACGGGCACGCATTTGAGCCACTTGGCGCACTTGGCAATTGAAGTGATCACTGCGGGCACTTGAGTTTTACATCACAAGATCATCATGACAGCCATGACAACTCAAAAATATTGTGAATATCGCTTTTTATTACGCTTGTCATTTTAGGCTGGCGGTGAATAGCGCGCCCGCTCGCTTGCTGAGCGCTGCTGCGTGTCATATCATTTCGTTTCATTCATTTTATTTCATTTTTTCCCCCCGTTTTCTTTCACCTTCTTTACAATATCCATTCTTCAGGTTTTTATTATTTACAACGAAGCCGTTTAGTACAAGTTTTTGTATACGAATGTGTGTGTGTGTGTGTGTATTAGTGTGTGTCACTTTGATTTTCATGCGCCGCTAAAACGCCGTGAAAGCGTTTTTTGCGCACAACCCAGCTCAACTGGGGTTAAATTTGATGACCATTGTTGTGGTTGTCATTTATTGTTGTATTTGTTAACGCGCTGTCATTTTTTTGCTGTATAGGTTTTGTTGTTGTTGCCGTTTTTGCTGTTTTTTGGTGCTTTTTGCTGGCTGTAGTCGGTGCCTTACAGCAAAAATTTGACGATTTGTTGCCTTTTATGGTTTAATTTACAACAAAAGTTGTAGCCGCTGCCGTCGCTCTTTGATTGCGTTGACAACAACAAAGCGAGAGAGTGAAACAGCTACACCAACAAAGGCCAAACTGACAACGGCATCATCTTCGACGTAGATCTAAAGTGGTCAAGCGCGCACTAACCAATTTGTGGTAAGCTGCATATGTTTGTATGCGTGTGTGTGTGTATGTATGTATGTATTTAAACGCATATGTGTGAGTAAACCTCAGGTGACCACCCTTATGCCTGTCTGTGCTCCACTAGGCTCGCTTGCTAGCTTGGCACCGCTCACCAGAGGCGCAGGTCTAAAGAGGTTTTTAAGTAAAATTGGTGGCACCGATGCCTCACCCGGTTGATAGCCTGCCACATCAAGTGGTACCAACCTTCAAGCAACTTTGTTGTACTACATAATCCACAGCGCATAATTTTTGCTTACATACAATTTGAGCTCGTTCCACCTCTCTTTCATAATCCTACCCACGTCACTGGCGGCGCGCACTTCACCAAACTGGCCAGCTCTGCGATTGCTGGACAACTGGACAGCTGAACACTTGGACGTCAGGCCCCAAATGATGTGTAATAAAAATGTTTAATATCTCGGCATATGCCGTTTGTCATGTGTAGCTAACATATTATTTTGTTTTCATACACATTGTTGTTGTTGTTGTTGCTGTTGTCATTTTTAAATTGTCTTCATCATCATCTGTGCGCTTTTTCTTCCATTTTTGATTTTCTTGTTCGCTTTGCTTATGCATTTGCCACCACTTTATATGCCATTTTTGGCATTCATTTGTTCAGAGTCCACTGGCTTTCAGTGCCTTTGATTTAATCAGGGGTAACGTCGTGGCAAACGATGATCCTCCTTCTCATCTGCTGCTGTTTGACTGCTGCTTTACGGCTTTAATGCCTTTGTGGTGGCTCAGCTGCCCCTCACGCGTTGTTGCTCTGCTGCGCTGGGTTAATTGTTACATGTCAACGCGCTGTCAATTTTTTTTTGTGTGGTGCGGCGGCGTCGGCGGCTTTCCTGAATGGCTTCAAGGGTTTTGTGTTGGGATAATCAGTTAAATTTGGTTTTTGGAGCACGCTGCAAATTACTTGCTTCTCCACTTAATTAATTTTTTGTAATTTTTTTTTTTTTTTTGGAAAACGGCTAAAAATGTCAGAACTTTCTGGAATTTTGTTTATGATAAAGCGAAAAATCGTTATAAAAAAAATATTTGCGGAGTCCCCTGAAAAAACCTCGTTGTTGCAAAACTTTCTATACAAAAATGCTTCATAGATATAACGAGGACATTTTGAGCATGAAGACCTTTGAAATATGTGGACCATTAAAGGACTGTTAGCAAAAGTCTATAAATAACGCGATTTAGTGCGTTGAGTTCATATTTTCAGTCTTTTTTTATCCGTTGTTAAAAAGCTCCAAATATTTTTCAAGGCCAAGTATTCCACACCGCGTACATACAAGGTGAAGTCCAAAATAAACAAGGCTAGCGTCATAAAAATGTGAAACCTGGTGACATTCGGCTCAGTGGAAGCGAAGTTATGGCGTCTAAAGTGTCAGTGTGTTTGTGTCATCGGTACAAAAATGAGTTTCTAACAAAAAATTGTTTTGAAATCGGCAAAACTTTTACCGAAACATTTGAATTGGTGAAAAAAGTTTATGGCGATGATTGGCTTTCTCGTCCCAGAGTCCATGAGTGATTTACATGTTTCAGAGATGGTTGGGAGGGCATAAATGACGACGAACTTACGGGCCGCACAAAATCAGGAATCACCGAAAACTCCATCTAAATTGTTCGTAAATTTATCAAAAATGAACCGACCAAAAATTAAATTCATTGAATCGGAGTTGAATATCTCCAAAACACCTATTTACCACATTTTAACTGATCATTTGGGCTCACGAAAGGTCTGTGCATGTTTCATTCCGCACAAGTTAACTGAGGACCAAAAATTGCGCAGAATTCTACATTCGAAACACCTCGTTAAAGAGACGAGAAAAGACGAGAACTTACTTTACAACATTGTAATGGGCGACCAAACGTGGTTTTTCCAACAGAAGGCTGAAACTAAGCGTCTAAGTGCCGAATGGAAGGCCCCAGACGAGCCACCACCCATAAAATCGCGTTTGGAGAAGTCAAAAATTAAATCGATGGTAATTTGTTTTTACGATTCCAAGGCAATTCGTGCCAATGGGCCAAACCGTCAATGCAGTTTTCTATCTTGGCGTTTTAAAACGTTTCTTGCATCTCATCCATCGAATTCGTCCTGAATACCGCGAAGGAGAAAGCTGGCGCTTATTGCATGATAATGCACCATCTCATCGATCCACTCATGTGACTGATTTTTTGACCAGAAATCGCATTTTAACCATCAATCAATCACGGTATTCGCCTGATATGGCTCCCTGTGACTTCTACCTATTCCGGAAATTGCATTTGGTCATGAAAAGAAAACGTTTTGCGTCCGTAGATGCCATCCAGGCAAGAGGCTTGTACCGACATCCTGAAGGACATTCCGGTCAATGACCTGAAACACTCTTTCGAAAAGCTTTTAGATCGCGCAAAACAGTGTATCGAGGCCAGAGGGGACTATTTTGATTGAGTAAGGTCGAAGTTATCAAAGCAAAGCTCCTGTCATTTCTATTTTAGTTCAGTCTTATTCATTTTGGACTTCATTTTATATATGAGTATTTGACATACACAGAAGAATGTGTGGATTATTTTATTTGAACAAACTAAAATAGCTGAATATTTTGTAAACTTCTAATGATGTGTTAGAAAAAAAAATTAAAACAGTTTGAGTATCTCTTCAATGCTTGAGCTGAAAAAAAAATATCAAACTTTAATGAAGTGAATTATTTCAAAAATTTTATCCGAAATTTTGATATTCTATAGTATAAATATAGTGAAACTATAGGATATTTTTTAAGATCTTGAGAACTCTAAAGATAAAATCTCTCCCTCTTAACTGCACAGCCTGTGGTAGACCATAGCTTCATCAACACTCCTCCTCCAATTCATTTACCTCATTTCTCCAATTACGAACGTTCATCGCTTTTTAGTCTGCTTCGACATCATCAAGCCATCTCTTTCTTGGTCAGCCTCTCTTTCTTCCTCCAATTGGACCCATAGTAAATATCCTTTTTTGGATTATTTCGTTGGGCATTCCTATGATGTGGTCAATGCATCTAATCCGCTGTGCTTTAATAAAACGTATTACATTTTCACCACCATTAAGGCTTTCAATTTCGTTGTTGTAACGTATGTGATACATGCCGTTTTCAAAGACTTTCTAAATTTTTCTCATTATGGTTCTTTCAAAACGCAATAGCTGGCTTATATCATGTACTTTGTCTGAACAATTTTATATTTGCACAGTACGTCTTATTAGCAAAAGATAATACGAAACTGAAATATTGCTTAAATGAACTTTTTTATTATAATCTGGTAGATAATTGCACAGGATTCCTTTGAAAAAGAATGTCAAGTACCTAGGACTCATATTAGACAGGAAAGTCACGTGGAAATCTAATATTGAGGAAACGTTGCGTTATATACTTGCACAAAAGCGGTCGGTATCAAATGGGGACTAACACCTCGTGTTCCGCACTGGCTCTATACATCTGTAGTTAGGCCAATCTTAATGTAAGGAATACTTGTATGGTGACCATCTGCTTAAAAGGCGAGTTCTGCTAAAATCATGAGTAAGGTCCAAAGAACAGCTCTTTTATGCATCTCTGGTGTAGTCCCCCAAACAAAGCGCTGAAAGAGCCAATCAATTTACCTGCACTAAATTTATAGGAAAACTAGCGAAAACCCGCCCGTTCCGCTGGTCGTCTTTAAAAAAATCTAGATTAATTAATTAAATTAAGCCGAAAAATACTGGGTATAATTTATAAAAATTCTCGCGCATGAATAGTAATGAAAGAAGTTTTAAATAGTAGTAGCAATTAAAAAACGTTTGATGTGATTTACTTTATTACTTTTTTAATTGTAATGCTCTTCGGTATACAATATTCTTCGTTTTTCCATGCGTTGTTGAATAAATGAACAATACCGATGGCTTACCAACTCTTGAGCATGAAACATAAAGTTGGCCATGAGAAAAACATAGGTATTCTAAATCAATACCACAAATTGATAAAGTTTGACCTTGTGACATATTAATAGTTATCGCGAATGCAAGGCGAACAGGAAATTGAAGACTTTTGAATTCAAACGGCATATCCGATGGTATCATTGGTATTCGCGGTATTAAAACGTCTTCACCAGAGTATTTTCCATTCAAAATTGTTGCTTCACTGACGTTATTCATCAATCTCTTAACTGTTAATCGAGTGCCATTACATAATCGTGGTTGATTTATGTTTCTCAACATAACAATCGGTGCTCCTATTTTCAAGTTTAACATGTGTGGCGGTAATCCAGGTAAATCAACGGAATTCAAAAATTCAGTGGGATAATTTACAATATCATCTTGATTTGTAATAGTGTCAACGGATCGATATGTTTGTTCTGGACTTGGTATGTTAGCCAAAATAGCCGCATTCATTTCATTCACATCTTTATTTTTGCCAGCCGTGATAGCTCGTTCACTAAGCCAATCATGATTTTTGTAATTTTGAGGCAAATTTGGGAAAATACTTTAAATTAACTGTTCTTTCGTTTGACTTATTTGACAAAAGTTTGGTTGTAAAGTTATTAAGCCAGTTAAATTATCGACAGGAACTTTGCCATTTCCAATATCCAATAATTGCTGTGAAAATTCAGCAACTGATGGATCATTTTGCATTAGAACACGTACATTTGTAGTTAGTTTGAGTATTTGAACATGTCTCCACAAATATGATGATTCCAAACATGCTGCCAATTCATCTGCTACAGTTGCCGAGGAATAACAGGCAGTGTTTGTCTAAAATCACCTGCCAGCAGGACCAAGGCACGACCAAACATTTCATTTTTACTACGTAAATCTCGTAATGTCCTATCAAGCGCTTCCAGTGACTTTTTATGTGCCATCGTGCACTCATCCCATACAATTATGTGTGCGAAAAAGCGGAGAAGGAGAAGAGAACTGTTCTATTCCTCCCGCTTTAACCCAGCTATGCGTTCAGGTGCAAATGAGTTTTTTGAGTGAAGTCTGATATAAAATAAGTTCTATTTACTCTTCTTAAATTTATATAAACTTTTCCAGGCGAAGTAAAAAACTGACATATATTTGCTTCAGCCGCATATTTGTGAGTACACAGGTAATACGTAAATATATGAATGATATAGGTAATATCTCATATTAGCAAAACCTTTCTGCAAAAAATTAAGGAAACGATCACCAATCACGTCGGCAATGATACAATGAATTTTTCACTATAACTGACTTCAGATTAACGTTTCTATAATAAGCGTATATGTAACATTTTAAAATTTTTTTACAATTTTTTTTTTAATTTTTAATAATAAGTGGTCTTCCTCTTCCTGTAGCTATTCCTTTTCCTCTTCCATCTCCAGCTCCATCTCCTTTCTTTATCCCGGAAACGGGCAGCAAAACTTACTTCACTTAAAAGCTTTCATCAACAGCTTCCATCTGATACCGTTATGGTACAAACACATCCAAGGGTACCTTGGCCCACCTTTTGGCTATATCTCGAGACTCTGGTCACTCAGAGATCTAAAAAATACTCTGTATTAAAGCACTCATCAGTAGCTTTGATTTGATACCCACAATGTAAAAACACATCCTTCTACTACTAATCTTCACCGTGGAAAAATATATATATATAGCAAATTTCATAATAATCGGCCCAGACACACACGACCCAAATGTATTCAATTCTAATGAATGTTACGTGCGGTACAAAAAATACGTGCGGCAAATAGCAAAAACACACTCACTTAACCGACGCACTGCACACACACGCGTTATCGGATTCCAACCAAACTTCACAGAAACCTTTGCCAAAATAACACCAATAATGTGTGAAACTTTCATTGTTTTCCTTACACGCGTTACTGAGATTACCCCGGATAAATGCACACTTTTTTCGGCTTAATTTTTATATATATAGATAGCAGATTTTGCCGTAGCCGAATGGGTTGGTGCGTGATTACCATTCGGAATTCACAGAGAGAACGTCGGTTCGAATCTCGGTGAAACACGAAAATTAAGAAAAATATTTTTCTAATAGCGGTCGCCCCTTGGCGGGTAATGGCAAACCTCCGAGTGTACTTCTGCCATGAAAAAGCTCCTCATTAAAATATCTGCCGTTCGGAGTCGGTTTGAAACTGTAGGTCCCTCCATTTGTGGAACAACATCAAGACGCACACCACAAATAGGAGGAGGAGCTCGGTGAAACATCCAAAGAGGGTGTAGCGCCAATTATATATATATATATATAATATATAGCAGATTTTGCTTTGTTGGTATTAAGGTTAGGTTAGGTTAGCCTGGTTGGCAATAAACCACACCAGGTATTAAAGTTCAGACACTTTTTGGAGTGAATAAGATAGTTTATGACATTCCAGTATTCCCTGGTTTTTATCCATTTTTTGGTTTCCTATTTTAGGTGGTTTCTGTTAAAGCCGAAAAATGGGGTTGGTCTAATAAATCTCCCATCCGCACCTTTTTTTAGTATATCAGTCTGCCTTCTCGTTTCTTTCGGGTCCCGCATGTCCTGGTATGCAAATCACGGAAACCTAATTAAGAGTTGCCAGTGTGTTGAGTGCATTGCTACTCTCTATAAGGAATTTTGAATTAAACGTAAGCTATTTAAGGCTTTCAGGACTGATTAACTGCCCGAAAGTATTATAGTTTTCCACTTTTTGGAACCCTCTCAGTGTGAAAGATTTGAGTGCTCTAAGCCCCACTATTCCTGCTCCTACCCCCTGTAGCGTTTCGGATTCATTTGTATGCCATTTTTCCGAGTCATCATGCAGTCATGCTGGGCTAGTGTTTCACTCTATCCTAGACGGAAAGATAACCTTGTATCTCTTGAAATTGAACTTTGAAAAGGTCGAGCCAAGGAGTACCAAGAGATTTGGTGACTCCTAAAACACTCAGGCTAAAAAGCCCATTGTATTTAAAGCTCTGGAAAGAGGGTAGATAGTCAAGGAGGAAAGGAGAAAAGTATCAGAGAAAGAGATAGGAAAGAATACAGACAGAGATAGAGATATTTATTCCTGTGAAAATTCTCCAAATTCTTTGGCAAATCTGTAAATATCCTCCAGTTTTAGCGAACGAATATTGCTCATTCTCATGACATCGGAACCCAAAACTCGTAGCCGTGCTCTAGCAAAGGCAGAACACTCACAGAGAAAGTGCTCAGTGCTATCCGCCTCCTCCAAGTACGACAGGCACATTGGGTTCTCAATGATTCCAATGGTTGTGGGTTATGTCCAGTAATGATACCGACCATCAACTGAACGTCTTTCCTTCCAAGTCTTAGTAGTTTAACAGTTTTCTGTTTGGACTTGTCACAAAACACTTTGCAGTTCTGCAGCATTCTATACTTGACCATCGCTCTTTATATAAATTGCATACATAACCGCTGATCCATTTAATGATTCCTGCGGATTTGATTCCAATTATTGGCTCTGGGCGCTGATCCACGGTTGGCTATCTCAGCGGTAATTTCTTGTACATATCTCTTAATAAAATGGAGTACGAGTTCCGTGTGGTCATTCGTCTGGGTCATGCATGCTGCATATTCAACCCTGTTTAGGATATTGAGGTGTGCAGTTAGTCACCTGGTTTAAATTTTTGTAGTCCCATGGATACGTGCAAGCGATCATATTATGGGCGTCGGCATAGTTTCGAGTTTATCTGCGTTTTGTTTGGTGTTTAGACCCTGCTTAGCTTTTCGAAATTCTTTAAAAATATTTTTCTCAAACTACATTTTGGGGAATTAAATAGTTTAGGCAACGAAATTAGTTCAGGTTTGGCAGCTGATGCCACTTAGACCATAAAATGGGTTCATTGTGAGTGAAATTAGTTAAAAAGTACTTTCACTGTAATGTCTGATTGTACTTTAATATGAATGGAGAAGTGGCCCGCAACTGCTGAAATATGTACTACTTGTTTCACTTATTCAAACCTTTATTTAACTTATTCAGGTTGTGTTCGAAAGCTAACTTGATAAATAAAAAAATACTTCATACCTTTTTCCTTCCTCACTAAACAAACTTTTCACATATTTCTGAAAGTAATCTAATAAAATTTCCCTATTTTGTACACATCTCCGGCCATGTGCATCTTCTCCTAATTGTCTCCTTGTGCAAAGTAACTCATCTCATCCCAGGTCCACTCACATAGCGTCCACCCACACTACACAGTGAATGTTCCGACAACGCACATCCATTTGGCTGCTTTCATCCGCAGATCCGCAGGCCTACCGCAAACAAACATACTTACGTACGTGCATATGTATATGAGTAATTGTAAGTGCCTTTGCATACATTTTAATATTGGCATATTTCTAACTGCATAACAGCAGTAGGTTTGTTAGACATCACTGTGTTGCATGCCATTCTGTGATAATTTTTACTTTGTGGCAGCAACATGATCGACTTGGGCGCGTCTAGCATTTCGACTAGGTCACATTCCAGAGTGAGTGAAAATTACGATTGTGCCCGTTCAAATGGTGAAAGAGAACGTAACAGATAGAAA
>JAYXIM010013344.1:0-15005 GCA_037575425.1 Anastrepha fraterculus | reverse complement strand
ACTGATTTTTTTAACCGATTTTTGTGTTCTCTGCATATTTAAAAAAGTGAATGATTTCTAAATTTTGTGTCAAAATTTCGAGTAAATCAGAGGAAGATTCAGGGAGTTGTAGAACTTTGACTGAAAGAATTTAGCGGATGTAACTTCGTACTAGAGAGGCCTTTAGCTCATTTGATCGTTGTGAGTTTTTTATTATTTGTAAACCAATTTTTGTGTTTTTTTGCGTACTTCAAAAGGTTTACGCTTTCGTAGATTTGTATCAAAATTTCAAACAAATCTGAGGAAAACAATCTTGACTGAAGGAATTTAACCAAGGCAACTAGGAACATGAAACTAGTGGCTCATTTGACAGATTTTTTGTAAAACCGATTTTTGTGTTTTTACATACATATTTAAAAATGTTAATGCTTCCGCAATTTTGTGTTGAAATTTCCAGCAAATCAAGGGAAAACTGCTCAATATTTTTTTGTGAGATTTGTATTTTTTTTTTTTTAATTTGTTTCTATTTTTTTTTCGAAAAATGAGTTAAAAATGATGTTGTTAATTGAAAGCATGAGGAGTTTAACTTCCAAAACTTTGACACAAAAGGTGATCAATTTTTTAAATTTTTCTAAAAATGTATTTAGAGCCTTTGTTAATATTAACGAAATTTTCGCTATGTAAAAACTAGTACATTCTTAACAATTTTTCGTTGTAAAATTCGATAACTGTTTTTTTTACATTCTTAATATATTCTCTTCGGAAAATTCTATTCAGAATTATTTTTCCTATAATCTATTATAAGCAATTAAATTGCGAAAAACGGAATAGTATTAAAATTCTAAAAAATATTCTTATTAAGGCGCAGTTCTTTTTAAATCGATAGCCGATCGAAATTGTAAATCGAAACGGAAGTTATACTCGTAGTGTTTTGAAAAGGGCGTGACATAAATCCTTCATTGTTGATATGAGCAACCATCTATACAGACGGCTCTAAAACTTTAGAGGGAGTGGGAGCGGGCATTTACTGATCAAAACTAGGGATAAGGCAGCCTATCAAGCTGGCAGACCACAGCAGTATATTCGAAGCGGAAGTGTTTGCTGTGGGGAAAGCCGCGGAGCTAGCCTATACAAGAACAAGAAAGAACACAACAATTAACACTTTATCGACCGGTAGCCTATTTTTCGGCTTTTCGATTGCTTACGCTCATCGACCGGTAGCCTATTAATCGGCTTTTGGTTATCGACGGTTTTTGTCAGTGGGTTGCTCTTTTTATAACTACGCAGCGCCAACGTCGTTAATTATTTGCAGCTTTCCTCTCCAATTTTTTATCAATTATAATAGTTTTTTACCGTTTCTAATGGATAAAGAAAGTGCAGATGAAGAGTTTTGCTTAGACGCTCAAATAACCACCAAAATACTTCAGAGCCTACAAAAAGAGCACCAAAATCAGATCATCCTCATTAAATAGACATTAACAAATTTAATTACTGTTACCTTGAATTTATTTCATGAATGTAAGTGAATCAGGCAACAAATTGTATAAAACAAATACAAAATAAAGTATAAATATCAATAAAATTCCATTACTTTAAAACAAAAGGAATAAGCACAACACAATGCATAGTGAAAATTTAGCCGGTACTTACTGAGTGGCAGCCTCAACCACAACCGGTCGATAAAGTGTTAATATATACGTGGACAGTCAAGCAGCAATAGAAGCAATAAACTGATATTGCATTAAGTCCAAAAATGTTCAACCGATCAGGGAGGCCATAGAAAGGCTAGCCGCAAACAGGAGGCTGCATATCTATTGGGTACCTGGTCACAAAGACATTATGGGGAACGAAATAGTAAATGAGATAGCAAAAAGGGCTGTTAGACTACCATTTGAACAAGAGAAGGACATACCAAAACCGCTAAATACAATAATGATGAAATGAACGACTACATGAAAAGGCGAGTGGAAGTTAGGTGAACTAATCTGACCACATGCAAAACAGCAAAAGTTATGTGTAGACCTAACGACAAAAAACTCACTCAATTCGTACTTTCGTTCTCACGAAAGGACTGCAGAACTATCATAGGTATGCTGACAGGTCATAATCGATTGGCTGCACATGCGTACAAGATAGGGATCGCTAACACGGACAAATGCAGGAAAGGCAGAGAGGATGCGGAGGAAACTTTAGAACACCTTCAGTGCGTTTGCCCGGCATTATCAAAAACCCGTTTAAAATGCCTGGCAGCCCCATTGTTTGAGGGTCTGGAGGACGTCTCAAAAGTGGACCTCCCAGCGCTGCTTAGATTCGCCGAAAGCGCGGACATCCTACATGATGTCTACTTTCAGTATTCATAGAGGTCGGTCTCCATCTGGTATCGCTAGGGAACAAAAGGTCTATGCGTGGCTTATTGCCAACCAGACTAATCTAACTTAATATGAGCAACTTTTTTTTTATTTTATTAAAATCTTTTGGCATATTAATATACGGGCGGAAAATCTACCAAAATAACGTAGTTTCAAAGAAAAGCGAGATCCAAAGATTTTTGGGCATTTCACTTCAGCAACTTTCACCCACAGGACATAAGGAATATTGTATATCATATAACTCAATGAATTTTGGTAACTCACATATCTTTTTAATTTTACCAAAAAATACATTTTTATTTCTATAGTTAGCTGCATACTTGAAATTTTTTAAAACTGAAATTGTGAATAAAATTCAGAAATTTTTTTTCATAAATTCGCACAAAGTGTGAAACTTGGATCATTCCATCGCCGCTCTAACCTTTCAACACCACTTTTGTTGAACGATTTGTCTTTTTCCACAAAATAGGCCTTCTTTCGAACCAAATTTCCTACCGGCGAGCATTTTTTTAGGCCTGCGCACAGCCAGTAGTCGCTGGGAGCCAAATCTAGTGAATGCGTTGGATGTGGGAGCAAATCGAAGTTCGATTCATGTAGTTTTGCCATTGCTCAAAATCATCAAGACGCTCTTGTTTTTGATCAACAGTGAACAAATGCGACACTCACTTTGAACAGAGCTTTGTCATAGTCAAATGTTCATGCAATATGGCAGGAACGTTCTTTTGATATTTTTGCGATGTCAGCTAACTCACGCAACTTCACCTTTCGATCATTCGAAACGGTTTTGTGGATTTTTTTTAAGTTTTCTGGTGCTACCACCTCGTTTGGACGTCCACTTAATTTGAAGTAAGAAAATCATCGTGTTATTGTTGTTACTTATGGAGCGGAACGCCCACAACACTTTTGAAGTCATTGCTTCTCTTGAAAGGTATTTTTCCCCATTAAGAAGCGGGGTAAAATTAAAACGCGAAGTTCTTTTTGATCCACTGTTGTGAAAATAACAAAAGTAGCGTCACTCTTAGTACAATAACTTACGAACTAATGATTATAAATCAAGAAATTTCAACAGCTGACTCTTAACTGAAAAAGAAGTGAATGCAATCAAACTGGTGCCATCTATGTATGTCTTAGGCTCGGGACTTTATATCCCACTTTTCATCAAGGGGCAAAGTTCAGCTTCCCATTTTTCTTTTAAAACCACCAACGGAACATTATCTTCGGAATCATCATTGTTTACCGAAAAATTCAAAATACTGCTCCAGCACTTAACTAATGTTGCTTCACCAACACGAAACCAAGCCGCATCCAAAAGATGTATAGTTCGTTTTAAGTTAGCTTTTTTCACCGACTCCAGCAAAATCAGACTTTGTCGCTGCTATTGAAGCTAGAAGGCTGTTTCTGTAATGGAACTTAGTGATTTTTATTGCATTCTGATCCATCGGTTGAATGAGGGGAGTAACGTTTGCTGGAACAAACATTCCCGAAATTTGCCCGTTTTAGAGTAGTCAATGCACAAAAATGTCTGTTAACGTTTTGGGGTGTTCATGCTTTAGAGCGTTCACGTTATCGAGCGTGCGCTGTATTATTATTGCTCGCAAATTTAAAATCCTAAAACTTAATTTATTCCCTTCTATTTGTATTGAGGTATTGGGTCAACTATGTTTTCGCAGTTTAACTAAGAGCCTATTTACACTAAGAGTTTACTAAGCTTCAGAAATATCATTAAGTTCCACTCTTCTCTTAGTGAATTTGACTATCTATGACTATGACTATCAGTGGGTCTGGCGTAATTACAGATTTTGGTCAAAATTTTTTTGTTCACAAATAGTTAATTATTTTTCATCTGCTCTCAGTAATTTTTCTCTTATAAAAAAAAATAATAAAAAAATAAAAATATAAAAAAAATAAAATTTGCCAAAATTGTTCAAAATATTCGCAGCTTAATTAGTTGAACCCCTAAAATCTTTTATTTATTTATTTAATTTTTCCCCCCCTATTAAAGAGTAATTAAAAAATGCCTAATGGGTGAACTTTTTTTTCATCTCCCCTACATATATAAATACCCATTAAATTCTGATTCCTGATACTGCCACCTTAATTTTAATTTTCACATAACTGTAATGTTGACTGTGACATATGTTATTTGCTGCTCTTTTAATATTTCGTAGTATAATAATTCCAGTCTGCCAGTGCCTGCAGCAGCCATTAAAGAAGTTGTTATCGAGAGTGTCTGTGTGTATGAGCCATTAAAATGGTAATAAACTTTCGGAATAAACATTATGCCTACAATACACACTTTCACTCACACAAACATAGAGACACACACAGACATACACACCCCCACACACACACACACACATAAATAATACAAATATGCATAAATCCATCTCTGCAGTAAAATTAAGTGCTCAGCTGCGTGCGGACCACGCACCTCAGACATTAGATAGCAGCAGCAACAATAAATTCGTATTTTTTCATTTTACTAACCTAAATCTGCTTCGCTCTCCTGTTTTGAAACTGTTAATCCAAGTCATTTAATCCTTTTTACTCACCATCAAACTTTCCAACAGCCACACAGTCACCTGGTGGCTTTAACTTAGGCGCCTTGAGAGCTGGCTGCCCATTTTGCTCGACAATCACGTGCTCCAAAATTATTATTTACAGCCATTGGGCGGAAGAGAAAGTGGCATAAGAAAAAGTTTAGGAAAATACAAATTTATTTGTGTAGGAAAAAAAAAAATAATAAAAAAATACTTTATTGAATTCAAGCCATCCTCCAGCGGTAGTCGAGAGTGTTAAGAGACAATTAGCGGGTATTCCTTGCGTATAGCTGGTATCCAGTGCAGATCTATGCAGCGCACAGTACTTTTGTTTAGGGAAAATGAACTGTAAAATATTTCGGTTAGCCTATTTTATGATAAATTCCAAATTTGTCCAAAGAGAGAGATATGCACTGTAAAATTTGTTACAAACTGAAATTTGAAAAAAAAACTAAATAAATTTTTCGATACCAATTTTTGGGAATTAATTTTTTTCGATACAAATTTTTATTAATTTAAAAAATTAATTTTTTTCGATACAAATTTTTGAGAATGAATTTTTTTTTTGTTAATTTTAAAAAATAAGCCACGCAGATATCTTTTTTTTTGTTTTTTAATTTTGCTTTTTAATTTTTCAAAGTAAAACATTTTTTGAGAAAAAAATTAATTTTTATTGCTCAAAACTGTTGGGTAATATTTTTTTTTTTTTGTTAACTTTGGAAGGCAACCGCAGATATTTTTATTTTCCTATGCTTGAAGGATGCTTTTTTAAGAGCTTGAAAACTTTAAATGATAACTCAAAACAGAAATATTTTTGGAATGCATTTTTTATTATAACCTGGTAGATCAATCAGCAAAAATGTGACGCAAACGATAATCATTTAGCATTGAATTCTTGCACGATCTGTATAGGCACGAAAGCCAAGATTCTTCCTCCTGTTTTCAAACAAGCAGTCGGCGCACTCGCGTATCGGCACCCACGTCACTGTAGACAGTTAGAATTTCGAGGTTGTAAAAGACTTCCTTTATTTAGGAACCAGCATTAACACCGATAACAATGTCAGCCTTGAAATCCAACGTAGAATCCCTCTTGTCTACAAGTGCTTCTTTGGACTAAGTAGGCAACTGGGTAGTACATTCCTCTCTCGACGACGACGAAAATTAACACTCTACAAGGCTCTCACCATTCCTGTCCTAACGTATGGCGTAGAAGCTTGGACGATGACAACATCCGATGAAGCGACGCTTGGAGTGTTCGAGAGAAAGATTCTGCGTAAGATTTTTGGACCTTTGCACGCTGGCAACGGCGAATATCGCAGGCGATGGAACGATGAGCTGTATGAGCTCTACGACGACATAGACATAGCGCAGCGAATAAAGATCCAGCGGCTACGTTGGCTGGGTCATATCGTCCGAATGGATACAAACGCTCCGGCTCTGAAAGTATTCGATGCGGTACCAGCTGGTGGAAAGATCAGGTGGAGAAGGAATTGGCTTCACTTGATGTGCCCAATTGGCGCCGGTTATCACGAGAAAGAAACGACTGGCGCGCTTTGTTAAACTCGGCCAAAATCGTATAGGTGGTTATCGCGCCAATTAAGAAGAAGAAAAAGCCAAGATTCTTATATAAAATTTCAATTTAGTCAAAGGACAAACAAAGGACGACGACGAATTGGCACAATTTGGCAGCGTTGTTCTAGCGTTAAAGGATTTATGAAAACTTCCCAAACCTTATTCAACACAAATGTCAACATAGTTTGCCATTTGTTTGCGGATGAGGGAGTTAAACGGCTAATGAATGCATTGTCAAAGCTGCCGTCGCAACAATGGTATGTCCGGAGACGAAAACTAAAAAACTCCCCCTCGTTTGGAACCGTCGTTGCCCACCTTGGAAACGCTTTCGTATTACTTCAGAGTGGCATTCCATCTTCCTCATTACACAGATCTATGCTTATGTGCCTGCGCCCAGGGTCCGCGTTTTTTGTACGGATAATTATTTCCGCGAAGCCACTGATGATCTCCGACGTTCGCTACTTAGCATATTGTCCATTACATTTTCAGTGGTTTTGCGATCGACTGCATTCTCCAGCATTCGACGTGTTCAGCGTCATCTTCGGCGGCATCTCCGTATATGCATGTGGAGTGTTCGTCTTTCCCTATTTTGAACAGGTATTTCTGGAAATAACCGTGCACCGAAAGCATTTGCGTTATATAAAAATTGACTTCACCGAAGCTCCTGCTATTCCATGTGGCGACGTCTTTTATGAGTCTAGCCGTCCATCCAGCGCGTGTTTCGTTAATCCAGCGGTCTTGCCATAGCCTTAGTGTTTCATTATTTTACGCGCTGCAGGTTTGCTAGCTCTTTCTTCCATTCCCCCTTTCTTTAATACCCATAACTTTTTCCTTTCAAAAGCTAGTAAATCTATTGGTATTGAACCGCTTATTACTTGAACAGCTGGCCGCCCTGATAATGTGCGGTAGGCGGAAACAACTCTCAGGGCTGCCGTTATCACAGTTTGCTAGTATCAGCTGTCAATCCAGAGTTATCGAAATCGATAGTTCTCATACAGCTAAAAAAACACTCGATATCAGATGCATAAGTTTGCTTTCGTCTTTTTTCTCAAATTTTTAGACGTTGTTTTAAAAACAGGATAAGATATTCACATACTTTTTAAAGAACTCTTCATTGTATGCCAATATATTTTCTCTTTTTCGAACAAATCTCGCACTGGAGAACTCCTCGACTTTTGAGACGTTGCAGGAATCGACTTATTTTTTTACTTCTTCATAAGAGTGGAAATGTTAGTCAGCCGGAACTTGTGCCATCGATCGGAAGGAGCAACGTTTGGATGGTAGAGTGAGCGAGCTATTATCACCCATTTCAGTCTTGCTAGGTATGATATGTTATGCGTTCACCATTTTAGTGAAACCCTTTTCACCCTTTCACCCATTTTTATGAGACCGAGCTTTATCGTGTTGGAGAATAATCTTTTCGTCTCTCTCAAAATATTGAGGCCGTGTTTTTGCAGTGCTCCGTACAAACTCGTTAATTGCGCTCCATACCGGTTCCTTCGATGATTTCACTTTGTTTCAATAGTTCATGGCACATTATACCGAGTTGGTCCCACCAACAACTGTGAAGCATAACACTTGCAAGTCTTTGACATTAGCATCACTATTCTGGAAGCGCCCATTCCACTCACGACACCTTCTTTCACGAATTATAGTCCCAGCGTTCGTTTTTACGAATACTCGTTAAACCTCAGCCGCTGTTTGGTTGAATGGAAATAGAAAATTAAAACTTGCCGCAATTTGTGCTACGCGCCTTGATGTTTTCTTACGATCTTATGTCGCCCTCTAATGGCAGCTGATCTTTTATGAGGAACTTTTTCGTGTCAGAAACACACTTGGAGGTTTACCATTGTCTGCTAAGGTCCGACCGCTTTCTACAAAAAACATTTGTTTTAATCAGTTTTTCGTGCCCAAGGAATGGGCCCCGGGTACTTCCATATGGTAGCCTCGCACCAATCCATTCTGCTACAGCGGCCGCATGATATTTGTTACCGAAAATAAATTTAGGAAAAAACGCAAATTCACTAATGCGGTATTATGATTCCGCTCCGAGATGTCCAAGCTTACTCTAAATATTTTAAGTCTCTCTGATTCGATTAGCGCTTTCCACGGCAGCCATCTAATATTTCAGTTGGGCAGCCAAAAAAGTCGTTTCACGATTCAAGGTTCTGAGTCCTTTAGTGATAGATGGTATGTGTTAGGTCATCACCACCATATTTGATGAAAACTCTGCTATTACAGCATTTTGCGTCGCTCAAGGCTTTATAATGTCAATTTCTAGACGAATGTTGTTCTTGGTTAGTCTTTTGACCCTAATTTTGGACGCCATTCACTTACATTAGCCCCTAAATATTGGCTAGAAGTATGCTTAGTAGGTAGTAATAAGTATTGCTTAGTAGGCACTTTCTATCTGCTCTACGCATGTGTTAGTCGCACGTTTATCTTCAATAATGACCGCAGTAAAAGTCCAAAGTCCAAATCAAAAGAAACTGTAGCAGCATCTCAGTTTATCTCTTGGATCAAGATGGTGCAACAGTGTCTTCAAGCTTCTATGATGATGATGATTGCCTTTTATAGCTTGCATCCCATAAGAAAACACAGTAAAATAATAGTGAAAATGGCTTTATTGTTTTGTTCAAAATAGTCACCTCGCAGGTCAATACACTTCAGCATTCTTTGGAACCAATTTTCACAGCACTTTTTTCACTCAAACGTGGATATTTCCAAAACGAACTGTTTAAGGGCTTAAACAGCTTCTTCAGACCTTGAAAAATGTTGAGTTCGCATTTTATTTTTGCGGTTCGGGAACAAAAAGAAATCCAGAATTATTAGGTTCCAAATCAGAGCAAGGCAATTTAGACAATTAATTTGATATTTTGAGTGCTCAAAAACTTTCTTGTGTGAGCCAAAACTTTATTGAGCTCACATTGTTGTCGGGAAGGATGATTCGTTTTCGGCAGTTGGTTTTCCTTATTTCTCCGAAATAAAATAAATAAATAAATAATTGACGCGTACCCTTCTGTTACGTACTTCTGTTGGCCGCGCTCCTCCTCGGATTTGTGGTGTGCGTCTTGATGTTGTTCCACAAATTGAGGGACCTTCAGTTTGAAGCCGAGTCTGATCGCCAAATGGTTTATTATGAGGAGTTTTCCCGAATTCCTCGAAAACTTCTGGAAAATAAAGAGCTGGCAACCACTCAGAATAGACTGTTTTAAGTTGCTCTAGGGGTACGATTGCGACATGACCAGATCTTCCGAAAAAACCAGCGATAATTTACTTTGCGGTGCTTCTTTCGCAAGCAATTTTTGTTGGATTAAGCTCGTCTTGGAACGCCCATGCTCTCGATTGCTGTTTTTCCGGTAATCGTCCGGTTATTTCTATGGATATGAAATCCAAGGTTCGTCGCCTGTTATGAAGTCATAGGTGTGCTTTGGCGGAATTTCTTTAACATTTCTTTAGACCAATCGGGATGAGTCCATTTTTTAGGCGATTGCCAAATTATGCGGTATTCAACCAGAACAAATCGTCTTGACTACCAAATATTCATGCAATATTGAATGCATGTTAGTCTCACTAATCCCCCTCGGCAGGCAACGGCAAACCTCCGAGTGTATTTCTGCCATGAAAAAGCTCCTCATAAAAATATCTGCCGTTCGGAGTCGGCTTGAAACTGTAGGTCCCTCCATTTGTGGAACAACATCAAGACGCACACCACAAATAGGAGGAGGAGCTCGGCTAAACACCCAAAAAGGGTATACCTACGCGCCAATCATATATATATAGTCTCACTAATACCCAAGGGTGCTTCTATCTTGCAATAAGTCACATGATGATCTTGTGTTATCAATTGACGCTCAGCATCGATTTTTTCCGGCACAACAAACGTTTTTGGACGACCTTCAATAAATTCATCCTGAAAGGCCTGACTGTCGAGGAACTCGTGTGCCCTAGTGTGTTGCTTCAAAGCCAAAAGTCGCAGTAAGTTGATCAATGCACTTCTGTCTCGATAATCCATGTCCAAAATCGTAATAAATCGTCGCACGAAAATTTTTCCGAGTCTTTCGGATGAGATGACTCATTGAAAAAAGCACAGCTGAAGCTCGTAAGTGGAAATGTTATATCTAAGTTTATGCTTCAGACAGAAAAACACAAATATCGAATTACAGCTCATCACACGCAGTGTTGATCTTAATCATTCAAGTTGACCTAAAAGCACCTGAAAAAAATGATAATAATTAATACTAAAAACTATATTTTTGTGATGGAATTTTAAATTACCTTGTAATGAAGTTTGAACCCTTGTGATAAATTGTATTTTATGGCCAAAATCTCGTAAGCAGTCACATTGCATTTATACACTTCACTACAGCCTTGCGTGTCACTGTGCAGCGGTCTTGTCCTCCCGCGCTTTGCAGGGTGAAGGTCAAAAGTAGTTACGAAAGTTTTCAAGATGTACCGAGAAGCGCGCGCGAGAGGCGCAAGCAAGTTGACAGCACAAAAAAACACAAAGAAAAAACTAAACAGAAAGGCCAGGAAATTGCCAAAAAGAATAAAAAGTGCAAAGTACCCTAAAAAAACTGAGCACACTCAAACAAAAAACGAAGAACACAGCATTAGAAGCAAATGGTAGAGTGAGCGGCCAAACGTTTGCAGCAAAAACAATAGCAAATATGTATCATACATACAAAGACGCTCGTAAATAAGAGAACAAATAAAAAATAAATGAAAAAGCCTTACCAGCAATAAAAAATTGGTATTACCACAGAACAAAAATAAAAATTAAAAAAGATGTCAAGCGCAAGAAAGCAGACGAACAAATGAAAATGTGACCTTTTCGGCTCGGCGCGCTTAGCGGCTGCTTGCAGCTGCTACTCGGTTGGGTAAAGGCAGCTCAAGTAAAGGCCAGCGCGTGAGCTGTGTATTTGCATATTTGCGTATTTGTGTATTATTTGTTGTTTTTTTCATATTTTATTTGTTTTTTTATTTTTTATTTCGTCTTTTATTTTATTGTATTTTTCTTTTTTGTGTAAAACTAGAAATGCTGTCACCTTTGGTAATTTTTCCATCCATTTCTCTCTCAGGTTGACTGTCACAAAGTGTACCTCACTCTCAAGACTCTTTTCATTTTAAACTTTTCTTTCTTTGCTGTTTCTCATAATAAAATGTAAATCCTTAATTTCGGTTTTTTTCTTCTTTGGAAAGTGTGAACCGGAGTTTCTGACAAATAATCTCTTAGCTGAAAGAAATAAAAGTCCAATATTGTTACTAAAATGATTTGCCTGAACTGAAAGTATTAGAAAAAACTTACCCACCCATATTTTGACACAAAAACAGGTGCAGAATCGTCTTGGAGAATGAGGTCGTGCACTTTTGAAAAGGTATTAAATATTTTTTCAATTGAAAGTATTAAATTTTCCACAAGCATCTTCTGTCATTCAACTATATTGCCCTTACTATCCATTAGAGCCAGTAGTAATCCAAGGATGCAATAAGAAAAAAAGCATCTGCCTACACTTTCTACATATTTGATGAACTCATCAGTTCTTCTTATCAGTTTCGACTGGTACTTTTCATAGCTGTTGAGCTTCATTTCCTCTAAAGAGTCCTTAAAATCTGCTAATCATTTTTCAGAGCAATCCACTGTGCCTGGTTTGCCCAGTTTACTTGAATCCAACGATCGTAATCAACTTCCGAATACTCCCAGAAACAGACCGCAGAATGATAAATTATGATTGTTCTAATCGCTTCGTTCACTGATGAAATCAGGAGGGTAATATCTGAACATGTTGTATCCTCAGATGTCGTGAAAAAGTGAGAGTCACGACGCCTAGCCTTAGCCCCATTAGGGCTAGACAGCGATGGGGATGTTGCTGAGCTGATTCCATCTCACCCTCCATGCAACTGCAGCAAGATATAATGTCAAGTTTCAACGAATGAATGACTAACTGACAGCATTCGGTAAGCACATACAAAAAATTCGATAGTTAAAGCCTTGGACCATCGAGTGCCTTCGACCAACACGTGCTCAGAAGAACCTGCGACTTAGCAAGTTGGTGTTCTTGCTTAGAACTTGCTTGGCTGACGCAAGCCCCATCTTTCCAGAAGAAGACCATATGTAGTTAAGGAGATGGAAGTCTCGCATTTCGCGGGAAAACTCCTCACAGTTTTTCTCTCAGGCCAGCTCTTCTGCCCTGCAGTTACCCGCAATATCCCTATGACCAATTACTCATATGAGTTTCAGGTCAAAGTATTCGAATGCGGTCGAGAGGGAAGTCAGGAATTGCCGCTAGGCTGCCCGAGTAAATGTTTACTTCCCTCACCGTTGTTGCACAACTGCCTCTCTCATTACGGCAATCTCCGATTGAAACACACTGAGTGATCTGATAGCCTGAACTTGAGCTCCCTATAGAATACGCCTGTACCAACCCTTCCGCTCAACCTCGAATCCCGTGAACAAATTCATCAGGTCCTATTGCCAAATGCTGCTTCCTCTCCAGCCCAGAAAATGACTCACTCGACCCAAGCGAGGGCATGAACTGATTACTCCAACATAAACCCTAAGATTTCTTTACAAAATCTGGGCATTCATTGCAGAAGGAGGTACCTTGTTGTACTTTTATCCAAAACTTCTTTATTTATTACTGATAAAAATGGTCTTAAGTCATAAACTAATAGTGGATATCATGACTTTCATTCAGATATCATAACTTTCTCTCAGGCAATTGTTGGATTCCGTCCTACAAAGAGTACCTAGTTTTTCTTATCATCTATAAAAATTGGCCAATTTTCTCTTGCTTCGAAAGAGCAAAAGCCGAGACCAGCCAAATTCTTATCTATGGCTTGAAACAACCAGTAATCGGAAGGTCTAATAACTAGCGAGTGGGATAGTGCGAGGTCCTTGGATGTTTTCAAATATATTTTGGCGATATTTGTAACATGCGTCCGAGCAGTGTCTCGCCGAAAGACCTGTTGACCTGGTCACTTTAATGTTCTCTGCTGACGCTGTTCAAATGCATCAGTCCTAGTTGGTACCGATTCCCACGAAAAGTTTCACCTGGTTTTTTTAAATAATGACTCCCGTTTTGCAATTTCAATCATTTTTTCCAGCACTTTTCTCCAGATTAGGCTCCCACCCTATATTTTCTCTTTTTAAATGAGAAGAAAATGCTCGAGAAGTATTGAAGAAATGAGTTGGATGAAGAGGTTAGGGCGGAAAAATCTATACTCGAAGAAATCCCCTCAGAAAGCAGAAAATCATTTCCAGATAAATGAATCATGTCCAGATCCATGTCAAGACTAATTGGAGATGATATCCACATGAAAGCCTTTTATCCTAAGCTAAAACTTCTAAAGACGTAAAAAATGTTCTTCCAAGACTTCAGTGTAGCCATCATCCAGCCTACGTAATGGTGAGTGTCTTGTAAAGGTGTTACTTCAGTTCTGCGAAAAAGAGGTTAAGGCCAGGGCAAAAGAGTATCAGGGGGATGTCTTAGAATTTGGTGGCTCAGTTGAGCAGTACTTTCATCAATGGAGAGCGTTGGATATTACAGCAAAATTTCGGTCCAGCCCATAAGGCTAAAACCACCCAGCTGGGGCTAAAAATCAATATTCCTGAATTCATAGCCGCAGAAGATTGGTCGTCTGGAAGTCCAGATCTGAATCCATTTGACTACAGTGTGTCGTCAGAATTGGAGAATATAGCCTGTCGAAGGCCTCACAGAAATTGGGAGAATCTCACACAATCTTTGGTTCGAGCAGCGACGTCAATTTCCATGAAAACCGTGCGTGCTGCAATAGCTGAACGGCCTAATCGTTTGAAGACCTGTGTAAAAGCAAGTAGTGACTATTTCGAATGTCAGCCAGGAAATCCAACGTAGAATCTCTCTTGCCAACAAGTGCTACTTTGGACTAAGTAGGCAAATGAGTAGTAAGATCCGCTCTCCACGAACAAAACTAACACTCTACAAAACTCTCATCATGCCCCTCCTAACGTATGGCGTAGACACCTGGACGATGATAACATCCGATGAAGCGACGTTTGGAGTGTTTGAGAGAAAGATTCTGTGTAAGACTTTTGGACCTTTCCACGTTGGCGACGGCAGGCTATGGAACAATGAGCTGTATGAGCTTTACTCCAACATAGACATAGCGCAGCGAATAAAGATCCAGCGGCTACGTTGGCTGAGTCATGTCGTCCGAATGGATACAAAGCTCCGGCTCTGAAAGAATTCGATGTGGTACCAGCTGGTAGTAGCAGAGGAAGAGGAAGGCCTCCTCTGCGTTGGAAAGATCAGGTGGAGAAGGAATTGGCTTCACTTGTTGTGTTCAACTGGCGCCGTTTAGCACGAGAAAGAAATGACTGGCTTGCTTTGCTAAACTCGGCCAAAATCGTGTAAGCGGTTATCGCGCCAGTCAAGAAGAAGAAGAGGAAGACCATTTGAAAAATGAAAATAATTTTTTTTTCAATATTTACGTGATCAAATAACACTAACTTCATTGAAAATATTTACGTGATCAAATAACACTAACTTCATTGAAAAGAGTA
>JAYXIM010013336.1:0-15763 GCA_037575425.1 Anastrepha fraterculus | reverse complement strand
AGATTCATCTCGGTCCAAAAATGGAATGGAAAAATGGAATAAATCGTGAACATTTTCGTGCGATTACTTTTTACAACTTTCGACGTGGATTAACTCAGCAACATTGCATGGATGAACTTAATTCATTTTATGGAGGTGAAGCTCCATCAAAGACCAGTATTTATCCATGGTATGGTGAATTCAATCATGGACGTAGTTCACCCCAAGACGAATTTCGTGAAGGTCGTCCAAAATCAGTTGTTGTTCCGAAAACCATTGATGCTGTGCGCGAACTGATATTGCAAGATCGTCATGTGACCTTTCGTGAGATTGAGACAATCTTAGGCATTAGTGGGACCAGCATGCATTCAATATTGCATAAACATTTGACTGTCAAAAAAATTTGTTCGCGTTGGATCCCACACAATTAGTCAATCGCTCAAAAAAAGGCTCGTGCCGATTGGTCGAAGGAAATGCTCAAAAAATACGATCGCGGGGCTTCGAAACACGTCTATGACATGGTGACAGGTGATGAATCATGGATTTACGCGTATGAGCCCGAAAGTAAACAGCAGTCGACTGTATGGGTGTTTCAAGATGAGCCAAATCCAACAAAAGTTGTTCGCGCACGAAGCACTTCCAGGCAAATGGTCGCCTGGGCTTTCGGAAAAACTGGACATGTCGCAACCGTACCACTAGAACAACGCAGAACAGTAAATTCTGAGTGGTACACAACCATTTGTTTGCCAGTTGTCTTCCAAGAAATTAGGAAAACCAATCGCCAAAGACGGATCACTCTTCACCAGGACAATGCGAGCTCTCACACATCGGCTCAAACAACTGCATTTTTGGGTCATCCGCCGTATAGTCCTAACTTGGCACCGAATGACTTCTTTTTATTCTCGTACGTAAAAAACAAACTGAGAGGTCAACGTTTTTCGACACACGAAGAAGCGGTTGCGGCATTCAGAATGCATGTTTTGGAGGTACCTCATTCAGAGTGGTAAAAGTACTTCGACAAATTGGTTCAAACGCATGCAAAAGTGTATAGATCTTCATGGAGAATATTTTGAAACACAATAAAGTGATTTTCGATGATTAAAATTTGTTTTTGTTCTCTAATCCCGACATATAAAAGGCACCCCTCGTATATTTGCCCCACCTCGTATACTAAGTGCACCTACTGAGTTTGTATTTTCTCATTTAACTTCAGCGCTCTAAAGTGCCTTTCGAGAATGAATAATCTTTTTAATATGTATAAGCGAAAAGCATAAAATTGTTTACACTTACTCGGCCATGTTAACCTCAAAAGCCACAAGACCCGCTGGCCGCCCATTAACATTAAATGATTGTATTGGGCAAGTATTCATATCTTAATGGCAGTGCGCACACGCCGCTGCTATTTAAGCAGTAATTGGGTTTGGTGACTCGGTGGACAGCCCGATGGGTTAAATTGAAATTCATTTTTCCAACCAAATACAAACCGATCGTCAGCGGTATTGGCGGAAAAATTATGAATAAATGTGAGATAAGTTTTAAATTATCGCCAAAGGACATTTGTTCAAATGAATGTTTGTGCTTATTTTTACGCACTGTTTAAGTATTTATGATTCGCCTGAAAAAAATCATTTACTGACACTTTTTATCTGTACTTAAATGTGTTAAAGGCATTAGTACTTCGGTAATTATATTTAATTCCACGTATCAAGCCCATTGTGAGCCTCACCATAAAGAACCAATGGCCGGCATTATGGCATTTGCGCTTTGTGCATATGTATGCAGTTGTATGCTTGTATTGGTGTGCGCACTTACACACCACATTATTTGGGTGTATTGCTATCTCATGCAAAAGTAATCGCTTAATCCATGTCACTGAACGAAAACTCCGCCACTTTGCGCCGCGATGACAACTGCGATGCCAAGTGCATGAATAAAGTACAGTTGCCAGCGATTACCAATTGAACAACCAGCAGTCAACCGCAATAATTAATGCTTTCTTTTATGATTAATTGTAATTAATTGTTGCAATTTGTTAAACAGACGCATGCGAGTACGTGAATTTTAAACAAATGGATTGTGAACCGTGAAATGGGTCTACAAGGGCTTGGTGGCAGTATTGCAATATAGGTAAATGTTCTTGGCTTTGAATACGCACACATGTAGATGTGCATGAATGTATGTATGTATTGGCATTAAAAGTCACCAATTCGAGAATTCAATTACAAAACAAACAAAAAATAATTACTGCCTCATTTAAATACCGAACTTTATTTAGCTACAGTCAGGCCACTAATTTTGAGTAGAGATATGGGAAAATTTCAACAATAAAAATTTGTTAGTCTTAAAATCTCAAAGCATCTGAAGGTACTATAAATAAATACTGACCTGTGGACAGTCTACACATTTCGCCTGATTGCAGGCCAACGCAGCTCCGTAAATTTGATTGAAAGGCACTTGATTGACAGGTAAATAAAGCGAGCTATAACGGTATTTAGTAGACAGGGCCTACTAATTTCTTCACAGCTGAGAAACCTTCCCAAATCAGAGTTGATTTATTTCTGCATGTTTATATTTTAGTTGTACACCGACGCTATGTCACTAAAAGAAAGCAAAAGCATCAAAATATAAAGGGTGTTGCAAAAAGAATTCCAAATATTTAAGAAGGTAAGGTTAGATGGCAAGAGTGCCACGGGCATACTACAAATAACACTTTTGATACCATATCGCCTACCTGCGAAAAATTACAAAACTTCGAGAAGCGGGACCTAGGCTGGAGAATTAAATCATGCTATCCTCGAAAGGCAAACTAAGAAACCTCAAGCGCCTAGCGGCCAGACCCGAACATTTGCAAAGAAAGTTTTCAACAGTCTCTTTCTCTGCCGGATCCCCACAGCTTCTGCAATGATAGTTGTACGAAAGCCCAATTTTCTCCACATTAGTTCCGATCACCCAGTCCAGAATGCATTCAGGGAGGTTTGATGGATATTTTCTTTACCGATAGGTCCAAGACTGAAATAGGGTCTGGAGCCGGATAGTGATACTATACTATGCTATGGGGAAAATGGCAACTGTTTTCCAAACGGACATTTTTGCCATCCTGAAAGTAGCCGAATGTATAATCGAGAGGAGATGGAGCGGGAAAGAGACTGGAGTTTTCAGTGACAGTCAGGCTGCACTGAAGGCCCTAAAGAACGCTAATCAAACCTCAAAGATTGTTCAAGAATGTAAGAAGAAGCTTAATTCTGTCGCAAGAAAAAACAGGCTTGTACTTATATGGGTTCTAGGACACCCCGGTGTTCAAGGAAACGATATTGCCAATGAATTGACCTACCGTGGATCAATGGTTCCCTGTCAAACTTTCTACTAAAAGTTGGAAGGAAAGACGTTCGATTGATGGTCGGTATTATTACAGATCACAACCCTAACGCGACTTCTCCCTAATATAGGAGGGCCGCAGGGAAATCGCAGACGGCTACTGTCATTGGTTGCTGACTCTATAATTCTGTATGCAGCACCTATCTGGGCGGGGACCAAAAAGTCTAATCTACGGGAAGTCACCCAGGCATACAGGCAAGGCGCGCTGCGTGTAGCTTGCGCTTATAAAACGGTGTCTGATGATGCAATCTGTGTAATAGCGAGAAAGATACCCCTAAACCTCTTGGCAGATGAAATGTTTCGGCTCTATAACAGATAGGGAACGCGGCCCACACCTAGAGAAAAATCAGCGGAGCGACTGCTGACAATAGGCCGGTGGCAGCAGCGGTGGGATGAGTCACAAAGCGGACGTTGGACCTACAAACTCATACCACGTGTTGATGAGTGGTTAATGAGAAAACATGGAGACACCGACTATCACCTTTCACAGTTGCTCAGCGGACATGGCTGTTTTCAGGAATACCTGCACCGTTTTAAGCTAGCAGACAGCCCTTTCTGTCCAAACTGCCCGAATACAGACGAAAACGCAGAACACGTCATGTTTTATTGCGACCGCTTTAGAGAGGAAAGAGCTATACTGGAGCAAGCCCTGGGTCATCAACCGTCCTCCAGCACCCTCATACGAGATATGTGCGCAACCAGCGGTAAGTGAGAGGCAACGCAAACGTTTGCAGGTAAGATTATGACGCGACTTCGCCATATTGATTGGGAACGCAAAGGGTTTCAGCAACAGAGAAGGCGGACAGTCTCTGACGAACCGACAACAAGCACAGACGTTTGAGTGAAACACTCAATACAGTATCATACAGAAGACAAGACGGTAGTGAATTAAGATAACACTACTGCAAGATTTCCGATGCCTCCTTTACTTTGGATCACCTATAAACATAGTGGGAGTAATTGAGACTATCGACGGTGTATAGCCTTCATACGCCTACAGGAGAGGAACCTGGACGCGGGTACCTGTTGTGTCTTCGGACATAAACGCGGCTCTACCCAGTTGTTATACTTTTGTGGTCCCAGGGTAGAACTAGCCGAGGTGGAGCATTGTTATAGTATTAGTGGGAGCGTGCCCCACATACCATTGGTGTGACGGCACCTTTGAGATGTTTCTGACATTTTGATTTCAACCTCCTTAAATACAAAAAAAAACAAAAAACCCATACGGTCAGCATAGGACCACCGTTGTAATCATTGAGGACCCAATGTGCCTGTCATGCTTGGAGGAGGCGGATGACACTGAGCACTTTCTCTGTGAGTGTTCAGCCTTTGCTAGAGCACGGCTACGAGTTTTGGGTTCCGATGTTGTAAGAATGAGTAATATTCGTTCTCTAAAACTGAAGGATATTTACTGATTTGCCAAAGAATCTGGAAAATTCTCACGGTCTAACTACCTTTGTCTCTGTCTCTATGCATTCCTAGCTCTTTCTCTGATACTTTTATCCTTTCCTCTTTGACTATCGACCCTCTTTTCAGAGCTCTAAATACATTTGAGCCACCAAATCTCTTGGTGCTCCTGGGCTCGACCTATTTATGCAGAACATGCGGACTTTCGCCGGGGATCTTCAAGCATTGACCACATTAATGCGCTACGAATTATCATCGAGCACAGTGCGGAATATAGCACAGACTTACATGGGGTATTCGGTTTTAAAATGACTAGTGAAGTAGGCGGTGGGATATATCCTCCAGAGTGAGACCCAAGGAAGTCGTATCAGCTTCCAGATCACTGCAATGTATTCCAGGTTGAGGTTTTTGCAGTTTGAAAATTAGCAGACCTAACCTATGTTACTATTGGAACCAACTCCAAAGTTAACTTTTACATACTATGTAGATATGTAGTAAGACAGCCATTAAAGCAATTACATCGTTTAGTATAACGTCCAAGATCGTTCTTCAGAGCAGGGAGGCAGTAGGAAGATTGGTAGCAAATTGTAAGGGTTCTAGGCCATAAGAATGTTAAAGAGAGCGTCGTTGAGAGACGTCTCGCTATACTCGGATTTTGTCAACGAAATACCAAAGTCAATACGAATACTATACAACAAAGTAGTCAAAAACATGATCAGATAATTCAGGACATGATGGGAGAGCTTGTCCACTAGCAGGAATACTAATATATAAACAAGACAATCGCATTCGTATTCGATTTATACGATCACTTACTCGAAGAGATTGTACAACTATGATAGGCGTGCTGGCGGGACTTAGCCCAGTAGCAGCGTTTAAGATAGGAATCTCGGACAACGAGGAATGCAGGATATGTAGGGAGCAGGGCTCAAGAGAAACTCCTTTATGAATGTCTAATATTATTCAAGATATGCTTAAAATATCTGGAGGCACCACAGTTTGATGGAATGGAAGGTATCTCAGTAGTAGGCTGGAAATATATTCTCAAATTCGCAATAGAAACAGGTACCTAACCTAAATGAGAGGCGACTCTACTCCCCATCGAAACAATGGCTTAAGGGGGAAGTCTACTGTGAATTTTTCGAAAAATCGATTTTTTTTTTATTAGCTTAAAAAATACTTTGAACCCTCTTAAATAAGGTACAATATGTGTTACAGCTGGCTAAATTTTTCTTCGTTGAAATTTCGACCTTTTCCCGAAGCGCTCCAAAGCGCGTACCTGCGGCACATGAAACTTTAAACGCATTTTGCTCGAAACTAAGTTTTTGTATACGGTGTACACGATATCTCGAGTTCTGATAAATGAATCAGCTTAAAAATTTAATTATATATTCTCTGTAATAGTGTCTCTCGTCTGACATAGGATTTTTTTGATATCGTTATTTGTTAAATTGTTATAAACAATAGTAACATCAATTTTAGGCAAAAAAAAAGAAAAAAATTTCAAGAATTTTTTTTTCAACGCCAAAATTTTTTATCGACATAATCCTACTTCAGACGAGAGTCAATACTATGTATATGATAACAATATTTTGTTTTTTTGTTTTAGATCACCGAAACGTAAGATTTCATGTACACCGTTTAGGCACCTAAGAAAAGCGGACCTGCGCTTGCAGAAGTGCCACAGCGGCCATTTTGAATATTTTGACTTAAAATTTTTTTTTCAAAAACTTAAATATATAATAAAGATAAAAGTTTAAATAGATTTTATGTACGAGCAATATTTTGTTAGAAATAAAATCCGGAAAATAAGCCTGTTTTTTCCCTTGTCACAGTAGACTTCCCCCTTAAGATGCGACTTGTTTACCTATCTTGAACATTTTGATTATGCTGACGGCGTTTGCTTCTTAGTACACGAAATACCGGAACGATTGAGTAACTAGAGAAAAGTGCAATCACTGCAGACCTAAAAATTAACTGCGACAAAACAAAAATTGTAAGTTTATTTGGCAACTCAAAAGCAACTGTAAATATTTCGGGTGATCCAGTGGATCCAGCAATTTATATATCTTGGTAGCTGGGTTGCAGCTTTTGGTGGTAAGGATGAAGATGTCAAATCTCGCATTGGCAAGGCAAAAGCCGCCTTTGCTATCTTCTATGGGGCGCAATAACAACCTTAAAGCTCACACAAAATTCAGGTTTTCAAAAATCCAACGCGGCATCGGTTTTTTTTACGGTTACTGCAATGAAAAGTTACCAAATCCATCACTTCCAGCCTCTAGGTTTTCTTAATTCACTGCCTGACGAAAATTTTCCGTATTTTTTGGGCTAAAACGAAAGCAAATTCTGGTTTGCTAAACAAGGCGCAAATGAAGTCCATCGAAGTGCTTATGAAACGCCAAAAAACGAGGTGTCATACTCTACGCAAAGGCAAAAAATGCATTGCTCGAAAGGCACTGGGTTGGAGACCTCATATGAGAGCTGGTCGCAAGTCTGGTAGACCTAGGGAAAGTTGGAGGCGAACAGTCGAAAGGGAAGTAGAAGCATCGGGAAGAGCTGGAGCGAATTAAAGTACATTGCCAAGAATCGCACAAGATGACGCGCAAGCGTGGTTGATGCCGTATGTCCCACAAGGAATCGAGGACCGTAAGAAGAAGTAGTACAGATCCAAAGTATTATTAAACATGGACTCGAAAGTAGCGGACTCGGAGATGTGACAAGTTGTTATGGAGCATTACAACACAGCTTTCCATCCAGATGGGTAGAAAACAAAGATGTCGGACACAATGAGCATCATATTTAATTTTTTCATCTTCTCATTGTTTGTTTTCGCTTAATAAATGGAGAGGGGATTGGAAATCAGACCTGTGCTTACCATGTGCTTTGAAAGAAGAGTACTCCGTAAGATCTATGGTCCGCTTAGACTGGCAGATGGCACTTATCGCATTAGGCACAATGGGATATGTGGCTAGAATGCCAAGGGAGCGATCAACGAGAAAGACACTAGATCTTCGCCCAATTGGAGAAAGAAAAAGGGGACGCCTGAGGAAAAGGTGGCTAGAAGATGTGGAAGCTGATCTTAGGAAAATGCGCATGCAATGCTGGAGGGGAATGGCTGTAAATCGGGATCGATGGCAAGAAGCTGTGAAGGAAGCAATGGTTCACCAAGGACTGTGACGCCAAGAAGAAGAAGAAGAAGAATGGCAATTAATATTATAGAAATGAATAAGTTGCAACTCCTAACACTTTCACTTTGCGGAAGAATCTTCATTAAGACTACATTTACATTTACCCCTTTAACACCCTGTATAAATACCTGCACAAGTAACCTTGAGCACCGAACTAGTGAAGTGAGTGTGAAGCAAACAAAGCACAAAATTTGCTACTGCTGACATGCGCTGCTGATTTGACCTTGCGGTGGAATGCGATTTGCTGTTTGCCCAAAAACATAGCGGGAAATCAAATAACACTGCTGCCCGCTGCGCATAGATTTGTATGTACAAATATTTTGCATATATTTTATTTTATTTGCATGCAATTACTTGGGGCATGAGGCCGCGCGCACTATCTGGAAATCTACTGATTGGTACTTGTTCGGATTCTGGAGATCTTGAAACTGCAGGAGTTAATGGTTACGAAGTGACCTCTAGTGACCTGAGCTGTTTTCTAAGTATTGAAAGCAGTTGCTGTGAGTAATAAGCTATCGCTTTACTTGACTAAAATTGAATTAGCCATTTCGTATATTCGGAAGAGCAGAATAGTTGCTTAGATAGACAAATTGATACCAACAGGACTGACAAACTATTGGGTTGTTCGGAAAGTAATTTCGTTTTTTATGGTGAAAATGAAAGAGGATCCTCGTATTATGAATAAATATTTAATTAAATTATATATTGGCCATTCTGATCCAACACCTTTTGCCATCTTTCTGGTAGTAGCATAATTCCGCGCTCATAAATTTTTTGGTCTTTGCTGGCAAACAACTGATCGAAGTGATTTTTGGCGTATTCATTTGAAGTAAAGAATTTACTGTCCAAAAAATTTTGCAGTGACCGGAACAAATAACAATCCGAAGGCGTCAGGTCTGGAGAATATGGCGGGTGTGGCAGTATATCCCATCCAAGCTGTGAAAGCTTTTGGCGAGTGATCAAACTTGTATGAGGCCTCGCATTATCTTGGTGGAACACTACATCTTTTCTGTTGATTAATTCTGGCCTCTTCTGTTGAAGTGCATCATTTGGCTTGTCCAGCTGATGACAGTAGACTTCCGCATTAATGGTTGTGTTATCCGTGAAGTGACTCCTTTGAAATCCCACCAAACAGACAGCATCACCTTTTTTTTGATGGATATCGGCTTTTGAAATGGTTGAGCCGGTTAATCTTTTCTGCTCCATAATCTCTTGCGTTTGACACTGTTATATACAATCCATTTATTGCCAATAATGATGCGCTTTAAAAATGGATCATTTTCGTGACGTTTGAGGAGTGAAGCACAGACGTCAACGCGACGACACAAATTCCTCTCCGTGAGGACATGGGGAATCCATATATCGAGCTTCGAGGTTAAACCCAGGCCTTTCAGGTGGTCATAAACAGTTGAATTCGATAAATTTAATCTCTCACCGATCTCACGTGCTGTTATTCGCCGGTTTGCATCAACTAATGCCTTTATCGCGTTTTTATCAGCTTCAACCGACCTTTCAGAACGTGGTGCATCTTCGACATCAAAATTGCCGGATCGGAATTTAGCAAACCAGCTGTGGCACTGGCGTATTGCCAACACATTTTCTCCATACACATCGGTTAATTTCTTTATGGCTTGAACAGCATTTTTACTTTTTCTATAGTAAAAAAGTAAAATCTAACGAAAATGGTCTATATTTAAAAGGGCACCGACCAAAAGCTACTGCGTAAAATCAATTGAACTTATTCACATACAAGCCTTGCTATGTCGGCTGTTAAAACATATACATAGTGACCTGGATAGAAGTTTTGTCTAAACTAGTACTAAGTTCAATTTCGCCGTAAAATTTCGCCAGCAACATGCATTTTATTTGCCGTGAAATGTTGCTAGCACATTGATTGTCAGATGACGTCAAAAATAAAATTTTACAAACGCAAACAGACAAATTTATGAGCATCCCCGCAGAAGCAATTGAAAAATTGTGGTAGGAAAAGTTTTTTTGAACAAATTAATACACAAAAAATATGAAGAAGATTTACAAGCACTTCACTCTCAAAGTTGAGATCGTCAAAGCCGCATGCTGTTCCCGATTTTTTTCTTTGCTAGCATAGTACGACTTGCTGTCTCTGAAACTCTTTCACGTTGCTTTGCAAGATTCCTCTGAAATGTGGGCAATGAGTAAACTATGGTAAATGCTCTACACTACATTTACTCAGATATTGCAACTTACCGGGTTTGCCGACAATTTGGGCGATTTTGTACCAAGCGCTGGATAGTGCGTTTCGGTTGCGGTGATCTTTTCACTCCTTCTTCTTCTTAATTGGCGCGATAAACGCTTACGCTAACCGCCACCAGTTGGACACACCAAGTGAAGCCAAGTTCTTCTCCACTTGATCTTTCCAATGCAAAGGAGGTCTTCCTCTTCCTCTGCTACCACCAGCTGGTACCGCATCGAATACTGAATACTGTTGAGAGCCGGAGCGTTTTTTATCCCTTCGGCTGGATCTTTATTCGTTGCGCTATGTCTATGCCGTCGTAAAGATCTTTTCGCTGCTTGTCTTAAATACATGGAAATTGCTTAACAGCCACTAGCAATTTTTTGCTCTCTTCATAATTCAAATTGTATTTTCACGCTTTTTGTGCTGACTGCTGTGTTCTCCATTGTACACAAAATAAAGATACGGTTGATTTAAGTTTTGAAAGTTTATAGTTTTAAGTAAACTTACTTGCGTCCACCGTAGCCGAATGGGTTGATGCGTGACTACCATCAGAATTCAGAGAGAATGTAGGTTCAAATCTCGGTAAAACACCAAAATTAAGAAAAACTTTTTTTCTAAAAGCGGTCGCCCCTCGGCAGGCAATGACAAACCTCCAAGTGTATTTCTGACATGAAAAAGCTCTTCATAAAAAATATCTGCCGTTTGTAGTCGACTTGAAACTGTAGGTCCCTCCATTTGTAGAACAACATCAAGACGCACGCCACAAATAGGAGGAGGAGCTCGGCCAAATACCCAAAAAGGATCCAAAGGGTGGATGCACCCTAGCATTTTAAAACATTCCCAGACCAACCTTGATTGCAATGAGAAGCTATCCAGCGATTGACTGTCAGGTTGCTTGACTGTCAGAGAAAATGTTAATATTGGCACTGCGCGTGCCTCTCCGTAGACATTCTCTGGCACACAGCTATTAGGCGTGGACCTCCGCCTAGAAAATGAAAGTGGTTTTTCCCATTGCAATTGCTTTTTTGAAATGTGGGCTGACAATTCCAGCCCCGGCACTACCGTCTTCCATTTTGGATCCATCAGTAAACCACATTTGTGCGCCCTGTTTTAAGAATATTTCATTGTTTCTCCACGCTGAGCGGTCACTTATGCCACTTTGAATTTCTTGGAGAATTCTAGTTTCCCTTCCATCTTGCCGGGAACTGTCAGGCACGGAGTGTTCGGGATTGAACCCAGAATCCTTAGATGTCCTGTAAGATTGCCTTCTTTGAGATGGAATAGATTAGGAAGCCTTAGAGCTGCACTGACTGCCGTCCCTTTGGCTACGCGGTCCAATGCATGTTGGTAATATCAGAAGAGGGACTTGGCAGCATTGGAAATAATGGGTTATACCATTATACCAAGAGGCATAATTATGTTCGTTAGCGGCGAATCTTGCTCGATAATTTTGTTGCTGCTTTCACACGCAAATTTTTCGACAAGCGTGCAGAGCAAGAACATCACGAGCAGAGAAGTGATGCCTATTGTGGCATGCTTCGATAATAATGCAATAACAACAAAAGAGAATAACATCACGTAAATGAAGACCATTACCCCCATTTAGTATTGAAAGATGGATTTGAAATGGTTATGAAATGTTTATGGGATTTGACAAGTGTTTTGGCTGCTGTTTGTGCTTGATTCAGCTAGCGGGGGCAAACCGAAAAGTGAGTTGCGGGGGAATGCAGCATTCATTCGAGGATATGGCATTTATGCGTGAGCAGCTGCCTTCTGCTACATTACAGCAATGCAGCGAGAAGCAATGAAATCGCTTTTCGTGTAAATAAATTCAATTTAAGCAACAACCAAAAACCGAGATAATCAGCTGCAAGTTGCAATCAAGCGCACGCTGTACGAGTATGAAACCTGTCGAATTTTTAATCAGAGCTGCGCGCGGATGTATCACAACGCCAACATCACGTTTATGGCAAGCTAATACGATTTGCCTGCCTTTAGCATGAGACAACTACGTGCTGGGATACAATTTACAGTTCTCCGTAGCGTTCAGATTTGAAACATATTTGGTTTGCAACTTTGTCGAAACCGCCACAGATGGATACGTCAACGCCCACAAGCAGTCACGCTCATATCTACGTAGCTACTTTTGTTACTCGGCACGTACATATTTCTTGCCTGACAAATATTCCATTTGTAAGACATTGTAACCGAGCTGTGCAAGGGTTAGAAGGCATACATACATACATACATATTACAGCTATCGTATTTAATCAGCCACAATACTTGTACATCATCGACTTCGCTACGTGAAATGAACACTTGAAGAGGTGCAAAATCAGCGAATCACTTCAAAAATTCGTTAGGAAATTGAAAAGGTGTACAGAAATAGAAAAAAATAAAAAATAAAATAAATAAATATGAAAACGCATGAACATAATTCTAGCGTTGAATGCATAAAAGTGTGCTAAAAAAATATGCGGAAATTCATTTTCTTAAATTGAAAATACTTGAAGCCTCTGAACAAGAGCCTTTGAACAAGACTGGCATTGATTTTTTTGAGGCATTTAACAATTTACTTGGTTAGACCTGCACCTTAAGTTTATTTTGTATGGATCGCAATAAATCACGCTGAGTAGCACTACAAATATAATAAATTTCATCATTAACAACGCTTAATGTCACTAAAAGCTCAGTTCAGCTATTAAATGTTTGCTGCATTAGTTTGAGGCGACGCTTGTCGGTCGTTTGTTATACGCAACCAACGCATGAACGTGCCACATATGTGTATTTACACAAGTACATGCATACACACACACATGCATACATACATAAAAGCCATAAAGCTGACATTATTGCGCGCTCTAGCAGCGATGATGATGATGATGCTTGAATTGGTGGCGGCGGAGCATTTCATCATTGGAAATGCCACGCATTGAATTTGTTCTCATGAACGCGCCGAGGCATTGCCTCATTTCTCCGCCACACAGGAATCTGAGCACATCGTTCGATTGTTAGTTTGAATGCAGGTGTGCAGGTTCATATGCCACTGGCATAAAGTGGAGCCGGGTGTGAAACTAAGGTTGTTAGTATTTACGGGTTTTTATTCGATTTCATTATTTATATGGTGCACGGTTGGATTTGTATATATGTATGTAGACATAAGTACGCGCACTTGTGTTATTTGTATGTCTGCCTGTGTGCCTGCAGGACATTTCTGATTCTTCACATTCAATACGTGTCACAAATCATTATTGCGCGCTCATAAAGTGCACAGCCGTGTGGTCATAAACCTTAGAAAATGATACAAGATGATGTTGCAACATGTGTACATATGTTTATGTGCATACAGTCGCCTCTCGTTAATTCAAACCTGCGATATTTCGAACCTCTCGGCGTGGTAATTCGAACTCATATGGGCAAACACTCGACAATTCAAATTTGCAAAGTTTCTTGGTTTGTTAGTAAGAACTTTGAATTTCGGGACACCCCTGAAAATACCTTTACTCTGCGTTGTTGCGTGTTACGGATAAATCACTTCGTTGGTATATACAGGGTTTGATTGAAAAGTAATGAGCCTTATTTTTTTAAGCAGTTTTATTAAACCTTTTGGCTTACACAACTAATAATCTTCAAAATAGGACCCTTGAGCGTCAATACACCCCTGGTAGTGGTCCTTCCACTGCAGGAAACATTTTTTAAACTCATCCGCCGGAATCGCGTTCAATTCGCCTGTCACAGTTTTTTAGGTCGCCTCGATGGAGTCGAAACGCCTCCCCTTCAGCTTTCTTTTCAGGCGCGGGAACAAGAAGAAGTCCGGAGGGGACAGGTCTGGGCTGTAGGGGCTGTAGGGAGGGTGGGGAAGCACCGGAACCCCCATCTTGGCCAATACTTCACCACTCTTTTCCACACGCAATTGCTTTTGTTCATCAGTCAAAACCTTTGGAACCAATTTGGCACACTTCCTTGAACGACTTGTGCCACCGTTTTACCTGGCCACTGGACAGAGATTGGTCCCCGTAAGCCTCCTTGAGTAGCCCAATGGTTTCAGTACTCGTTTTGTTTAGCTTTACGCAAAATTTGATCGAGTAACGTTGCTCCAACGATCGCTGCATTTTCGCCACTGCAAAATCCTAACACACTTCTAAAACGGAGCGATGTTGACTGCACCGCTGTTACCAGCGAACTGGGACCGGTTTCTAGTGGAAAGGGAAGGTCCAACGATCATTTTCCTCCACCAGCCGTTTCGGTTGATCGCTTGGCAGACGCTCCGCGCGGGAAGGCTCATTACTTTTATATATATTGCCTTGCCATGGTCGACCGGTTATTTCCCCTAATTCCTCTTTGGTCACCGCGCATGGCGACATGCGCAGCTCCCTGGGCGGGGCAGGTGACCGTACGAACCAGAATTATGAAAGTAAATAAAAAACAAAAATCGGATAGTGGCGAAAAAACAGACGGACAAAGTGACGGGAAGACAGACGAACGCATTCACAGCACAGGACAGACAAACGGACACACATAAAAAGCGACAGGACGAACAATCGGTCACCCATGACAAACTGGGGATCGGATCTTCCTCGGGCCTCTAGCCAGGAAACAGTTGAGGCTAAAGCTGTGGGCCACAGCACGCCAACAACTATAAATGAACCGACAGCATTCGCTACAGCCATGGGGCAAAAGCGCGTTAATAAAGGCCCATCAAGGTATAAGCTCTACCAGAGGTCTCTTGCTATCCTTGGCAGGATTCGTAAGAACGAGACCGAAGGTAAAGCTCATCCCAAAGATGAGGCTGTCAAAGCATGGTGGCAAAAGGGCAACAAAGAAGCACAAGATCTTAGATCAGGCTGCGGTATAAATGTTTGACGATTGCTGAAAAGTAGGAATTAATTGAAAAAGTAGAGGGAGGTGAGAAGAACAGTGATGTTGCAAAGAATTTAAGATTCCACTCAGTACTCTATCAACCATGATAAAGAACAAGGTGAAAGTTGCTGCTGCTCAAACTGCTGGAGCACGGAAAAGAACAACTAAATGTGAATTTCCTCCTCTAGAAGAAAGCCTGGTCATTTGGCTTAGACGGTGTAGAGGACAAAAAGTCTATCTATTAGCGGAACTTTGTTGAAGGAAAAAGCAAAAGAGTTCGCGACTACTCTAAACATACAAAACTTTGCGGCAAGTGAAGGGTGGACTAATTAGGCAACTGGGCAGTAAATTTCTCTATCGACGAACAAAACTAACACTCTACAAGGCTCTCATCATGCCCGCCCTAGCGTATGGCGCAGAAGCTTGGACGATGCCAACATCCGATGAAGCGACGCTTGGAGTGTTTGAGAGAAAGATTTTGCGCAAGATTTTTAGGTCCTTTGCACGTTGGCAACGGCAAATATCGCAGGCGATGGAACGATGAGCTGTATGAGTTTTACGACGACATAGACATGGCGCAGCGAATAAAGATCCAGCGGCTACGTTGGCTGGGTCATGTCGTTCAAATGGGTACAAACGCTCCGGCTCTGAAAATATTCGATACGGTACCAGCTGGTGGTAGCAGAGGAAGAGGAAGGCCTCCTCTGCGTTGGAAAGATCAGGTGGAGAAGGACTTGAC
>JAYXIM010013321.1:0-104447 GCA_037575425.1 Anastrepha fraterculus | reverse complement strand
TTTTCCAGTTAGTCTTAAAATATAGTAAATTTTATAATTCCAGTGCAAAACTATAACTTTTTGGCTTTGGCTTATGGACTTACATATGTAGGTATGTATGTATGGAAGAATTTATTTATACTACTCGTCGTAATCTAAATACAAAAGTCATATGCTTGGTTGTATTTAAAATTGAGGTGCGCAATTGATAAGGCTCTCAATAAAACGAAAATTCATTGCGCAGTGCATGGAATGGGATTGAATAAATTGCGGCAGAATTACAGCACAGACGGCAAACGACATCAGCACATCAAGATTTTGAATAGTTTTGAATACTTTTTTTTTGCTGTTTCCTTATTATATTTTTTTGTTTTATAGAAGTATAGCTTATTGTCCAACAAAAACCATAAAAGTTCAATTTTCCACTTTAATGAAAAGAAAAATTTCACAAAATTCCACAAACTTTACATCACAATTTCTCGGTTTTTAATTAGGACACAAGAATTTTTACAAAAAATGCAAGTTAAAAGTTGCTAAGAGATGCGCGGTAATTTATTCTAATTATAAGAATTTTGCTCACGTTGTTATGTACATACTTTTTTTGCATATAAATAATCGAAAATCGCCTTATGGATGGACGCGTAAATGCTATTAATTTTTGAAGTAAAAAGTTTGCCGCTTATACATTTTTTATTAAATTGTAAAAAAAGAAATTGTGTAGAAAGAAACATTGTGCATCTCCAAAGTTAAGTTTCGTTTGCAATAATTTCTTTCTCAATAGAAATTATTTGTTGTATTCCACTTGAATCAAAAATCTTACACCGGTCACCCTTGTACGAGTACGCCCGCGCTATTTGGGATAATCTTAAAATCAATATTATGCGCTTAGTATGCCAGCGTTGTCGGGAAATCGACAAAAGCAAGGTAGTCAACAAAACAAAATCATATCGCATACAAATTGCGTAGTCTTCATACAGTTAGTGAAGAAAGTTTGGGCGCTGTGCGTTTTGCTTCACAATATTTTTCATGGCAAGTTTTTGCGTTAATTGTGTATAACAAAATAAATAGTTCATATAAAAACAATATATCTTACGGCTTCAAACTTTAGATAACATTAAAAGTGCGTTAAATATATAGCAGCATGTGGAACTTTTTACTCAGAATTAAAATTTTGTTTCTTATATGCAGTTTTAGAGCTTATTGAATTCCTGAATTAACAAAACAAAAAAAAAACAAAAAACAATTAAAAAACTTTAATTTTGTCGCAGTTTTAGATCTCAGAGAATTCCTGAATTAAAAAAAGAACAATTAAAAGATTTTAACATTTCGTAAAACTGATACAAATTTCATGAAATCTTTTTTGAATTTTGGAAAAAGTAAAGCAAATCATTTTTTTTTTGTTTTTTGTTTATTTATTTTTTTTTTGATAATACATACTGTTAGATGACATTTTAAAAAACTAAACAACTACTATACCAAAAACACCTCTATGCACAAATTATCCTCGCTTCTAACATTAATTAATAGCGAAAATTGCTAAAGAAATAAAAATCAGACCAAAACTTTTTTGTCTCACTGTAGTAGCTGTATGAATGATTAACTTTTTGACGTCGTTCGATTTTGCTACGTGCTTTTTCCTATATTTAATTTGAGATATGTAACTTCCGTAAGTGAATATTCGACATGCACTTCAAGTAAACATGTTTTGGTTTTCTAAAACGTATTTTTTTTTATCTAGTACAACTCTAAAAATATATAGCGTATATATTTGCATAAAAGTGTAGTTATAAATGAGCAGCAGGCTCCTACTATGGTCTATGAAGATTTCAGCAAATATTGGCAAAATACACACACATACGTCATGGTCAACGCGGTGGCTTATTGTTGGTGTGCATAGGGAGGAAATAATAGGGGTAAAAAGAAACATGACACAGCTTAATTATATATCTTATCACAGTAGCCGATAAGGCAAGGAAGGCATGACATGAGTGCGTGTGTCATTATTTTATTATTATTTTTTTTTTTTTTGCCTGAATACATTTGCGACCACTATGCAACTTTAGTCATCCGCCTATTTCTGGGCGCCTAGCGTACGCACTGAAAAACTTATCGATTAAAATTTATGCTATTTGGAAATTAATGTAGACTAAGGCTTTGACTTGTTGTAATTTGTGATGAGCAGAGAAACTGTTGCCTCTCTCTCTCTCTCATATATGTGGGTATTGTATGTAGGAAGTTAAGTCTACTCGTAGGCATACTTTTACTTCAGTAGAATCTGTTCTTTAGTTGGCAACGCATGAATTGATGAAATATCAGTGTTCATGAAATATTCACATACACAGTGGACTCTCACCTAACGGCCAACTCTCTTAAGTGGGCACCTTCCATAAGCTGACACTTTTTTCAGAATATACCACAAATCATAGGCGGACTAATTTGTCTGTCCCTTAGATGTCCGCTTAAGCGAGATTACACTTTACAAGTACATATACGAGTATTACACATACACCTCATTAAGTTATTGCGCAGAAATGATATTAGTAACAGGAAGAAGATTGCAGTAGATTGCGTATATAAGTATGCGTGGGTGACTGTTTAGCTTAGGGAGAGTGAGAATTGGTTGCAGAGAAGAAAAGCGAGAAGTTCATATAAAAGGTGTATATTAGATGAAGTAAGTCTCCATTAAAATAAAAACAAAAATTGAAGCAATTAGGACGCTTACCTCGAGGAGATTTACGTATGCATGTATTTTCCTCATAGTTTTTTTTTATGTGATCCAATATCAAAATTATTTTTCTTTAATAAATCATTGTTGCACTACAAGCAAAAAAAGCATTAATTATCAAAATATTAATTTTATGGAACTTAAAATCAAATTTAGAGAAGTAGAAATTGACGTAGTTGAGAAGATATTTTAGCGACATTCCTTACTATAGTACTATAAACTGGCCTCCTCGTATGAGATGAGATTTGTAGAAATTGGAGTAGTCTAATGCATCAAAAGCTCATATTTCAGCTACTCTATTCTTCATTCATTCATAGTGCAGTGAATTTAAATATTTTTTTATGTGTAGAATTTCTCTAAAATTAAATTCATGTTGCGACTTATCTCCTAAGATCCTATATTTCGAAATCGTACTACCCACAAATTCAGATACATGCAAATTAATTGCATATTTAATTACTAATTTATTATTAAATGAATCTTTATAAATCAAAGTAGCACGAAAAGTAACAATTTTGAATAATAAACCAGTTTTTTCCTTACTCATATAAAAAAAATTAAACGTTAGAATAGAAGCAATGCATGAGTTTTAAATAGGATATCAACTAAGAGTGTTGATAAAGCCCAAACAAAAAAAAAAAAAAATATATAAAAAAAAATATGGGAATTTCAATGTTGCTAAATAAAAAAATTCTTAGCGCCAGCTTTTGACTGTAGACGAATCTAATAACTGCAATAGCACAAATAGCAGCAGCAAAAAACGCTAAAGGAATGTGTAGTGTAAATATCATATGAATGTGTGAATAATTAAATTAAAATTAAATTAAGTGAGGCGAAGCGAAATAGCTGAAGATTAAATACAAATATAAATATAAATTAAATGAAATCAACTGGTTTTTATATGTTTATGTATATATATGTGTATATGTATATGTATATATATATATGTTTATATATATAAATATGTATGTGTGTGTGCATGTATGTATGTATGTATTATGGAATTTGTTAAATTACATAAACAATTTAAACTCATAAATAATATTTAGACAGCTTTGGCTTTCGGTTTTGTTTTTAGTCTAAGCGTGGAATAAAATATTTATATTTAAATATAAAAAAATGTATGACCGCCAGTAGAAATATTGCAATTCTAAAGCATTTAAAGTGTTGGCGCGCCTATTAAAAGGTGGTTGAGTTTTTTAGCGAAGTCTATTTTCCTATAAAAGTTGCTAACAATTTATCAAGTTTCAATAATTAAAATTTGTTTGCATTTAGTAGCATATCAGTGCAGGTAGAGTTGCCAAATAAATTATAATGTAAATAAATTTAATTAAATTTATATGTCTTAGCAGCCAGTGAGCTAATTAAGTTAGGGTTTATTTGTATATATCCCCTACGAATAATGATAATAATAATAAATTTATGTAATTAAATGAACTAAATATTTTCTCAAATATTAAAGTATTCATGTATGCTATTTAATAACTGCATGCTGAACTGCTCGACTTTGAAGAACAGGGTTGCCAAGGACAAATAAAATTCCCGCATTTAATGCTTTAAATTATTCCATTAATGGCAAAATATTTTTGAGCAGATCTGTTTTTTTTTTTTGTTTTGTTTTTGACTAAACTGGTATTGGAAAATCACTTAAGGGGAAACGGGTAATAAACGGCCATATTTTCCTTGATTTTCCTTAAAACTATTTAAAATGAAGAAGTCAATATATTTTTTTCAAAATTGGCATACAGTTTATTTATACATTAAAATAATATAAAAATTTCTATTTTTATTTTAATCATTTAAAATGACGGATGTGCACTCAATTCTTCCACAAAGGTCGCAGCGGGGCTTCTCAATCGACGGGCATTGTAGCATCGGCGTCAGTCAAAATAAAATCAAATAAAATCAACTAAAATCAAATAAAATCAAATAAAATCAAGTAAAATAAAAAAATGAAATAAAATCAAAAAATTCAAATGAGATCAAATAAAAACAAATAAAATCAAATAAAATTACGTAAAATCAAATAAAATCAAACAAAACCAAGTAATATCAAATAAAATCAAAGAAGATCATATAAAATAAAATAAAAAAATCCACGTAAAATAAAATAAAATCAAATTAAACCAAGTAAAATCCAATAAAATCAAACAAAACCATGTAAAATCAAATAAAATCAAATAAATTCAAATAAAATCAAATAAATAAAAAAATAAATAAAATAAAATAAAAAAAAAATCAAATAAAATAAAATCAAATAAGATCAAATAAGATCAAACAAAATCAACTAAAATCAAATCAAATCAACTAAAATCAAATAAATTCAAGCAAAATCAACTAAAATCAAATAAATCCACGCAAAATCAAACAAAACCTAGTAAAATCAAATAAAGGAAAATAAAAAATAAAATCAAATACAATCAAATAAAATCACGAATACAAAAAAACCAAATATTTCTTGGTTTATTAATGTCATAATTTCTATATGAATTAAACAAAAATGGAAAAAAGATCGCGGAATAAGATGCTTACAAAAATGAATTTTGGGGCGAATTTTCCTACTATTTTTGCTTCGAAAAAATTATTTTTTCGAAAAATTTTCGAATTGTAAATTCACATAGAAAGTAATATAATAAAAACGATGTGTGCAAAATTTCAGGGAGATCGGTCAATAACTTTTCGAGTTATCGGGTACGCCAATTCGAAAAATATAGTTTTGAGAAAAACGCTTCTAAAGTCGGCAACGTAACTATATCTCTCCCAGCGCTCGAACGCAAAGAATAGAGTCGTCACGGTTGACGATCTAGATAAAACATAAGAAATACTTAAATTTACGTTCTAAAATTTTTTTGTCATATTTTTAAAGGATTAGCATTTTATAAAAAAAAAAAAAATTTTTTTTTTTTTTTAATTTTACAGGTATCTGTCAGCTTAAGAAGTTTTTCACTAACTTTCGTGATTTTTTCATCAAGTTGGCAACTTTTTCAGTTCATAAAAATAATTGTAATTATGCTATGAGTTCTTTTGCGGAAAATCATATTTTGGCCAGCCAGTATAAAAAACTATAAAAAATTAGCTTCAAAATATGAAAGCATTCTCTATAAAATTGATAATTGGTTAATAAACTAAATTATGAGAATAAAATTTTGCAAATAGTGCTTAGTGGTTAGTTATTAGTTCACTAAAATAGTAGATTCTTTTGGAAAAAATTGGTGTAATACATACATATATACTACTGCATATATAATATATATACATATTTGTATGTATGTATGTATGTATGTGCATGTAAATAAGGCGTGTAAAAAGCATTTTTTATTTGAAACAAGAGTTTTCCAGCAGTCTGCTGTTATTAACCTGAATACAATGCAAACTTGTTTTGCCGCCAGCCAACTATTTGATACCGTAACACAAACCGTTAGCTATGCATTATTAGCATTCTTGTTCAACAATAATAACATCATTTTATTTTTGTTGTTATTTTTTTTTTTTTTTTTTTGTGTTTTTACCGGTCTAGTTTTATGCTACTTTGCATATTTTTTTATTATTCGCCGAATTCTAAAGCTCACCAATAGAATCAACAGACAATGGGCGATACGGCGCAAAGAACAATACGCGTAGTAAAAATGTTTATGCAAACAATGTTTGCTTTTTAAAAAATTTCACAAAAGCAACAACAAAAAAACTTACAAAAATAAAAGTTGTGCTACTTTTTTGCGCTTTTACTTCTAGTTTTCTCGTTAAGACTGCATAATTTGTTCTTGTTAACTCTAAAACACAGTTTTCCTAAGTTAATCCTCTCTCTTTTTTGTTTTCACTTTTACAGTACCCAATGCGCAACATGTACCTGTTTATGGCGTCCACCCACCGACCCATAGATATTATCAGCCACATCAACATCTCAATAACGGCATGCAGTGCCATTATAAGGGCAACGTGTCGGATTCGTCTAGGGCTCGTAATAATCAAAATAACCAACGCCGACTACCGGCACAGCAGCAGCAGCAGCCACAACCACAACACAATGCGAAACCTAGGAAGGCTCGTTTTAACAGTAAACGGTCAGACAATAATGGTGCGTCCACACAGAAACGTACAACCGATTTTGCAGCCGATGATTATTTCGCTCATCAAAGGGTATATACCTACAATCGACAGTATATGTCTTCACGCGCCGAAGGTGAGTCTATAAATATTTTTTTCACAATATTTCTAATTGGTTTGGATAATTTGACGAGTCATAGAGTACATAGAAAGGAGTTCGGGTGGGAAAGTGAGAGTGAATAGTGGGACTAGTGTGAGTGAGAAAGATGGAAGGTGTTATTTTAGAGTATAGAATTCTGCAGGGTTATTGAGGGATCTGGCAGGCAGTGCTGAAGAATAAGCGCTGCATTTTGAAGTTCCGAAAGAGGGGGGAGGTCTTATTGACTGTTGAATCATGCGATATTCCATATATGTATGTACATATGTACGAGTATATGCCACAATATGTAGTATAAGCAAGCTTTATTAAGTACGTTGAGCGTTGTTTTTTCGGCCGCCTAGCGTTAAAGTTTACATGGCATTCCCAAACAAAAGCAGCAACACTACGTCAATCGGAAAAAAAGTGCGTGTAGCTTAGTACACATAACAGAAGTGAAACAAAGCAGACAAAGAAAGAGGGAGAGATCCGAGAGAGAATGAGAGAGAGAGAGAGAGAGAGAAAGGATATATATCTAAATAAATTCACAACATTTGCAGAGAATATAAATAGACAAAATGTACAAAATACGGAGAAATTAGCAACCACAAGGAAAAACTCAGGAAAAAAGCCTAAAGTGTATCTAAGATATATATATATATATGAGCTCTCTCTCTCCTTTTTCTCTACATTATATCTTTTTTCTCTCTCGCGGAACGAAAATGCCCAAAACGTTCCATGGCCTTGAAATTTTACTTTCCATTCTCGCTCGTCCATCGACGCCTAAGCAGTTTCACTTTAAAAGTTCTTCGAAAATTATTATAATTTTGCTCAAGTATTTTCGGACTAAAATCAATGAGGTGTAAAAGTTTATCTGATTAGCTTTTGTAAAAACTGAAATGCCCTTCAATTCCATTTCAGCCCTTTAATTCCATTTCAGCCCTTTAAATTCCATTTCAGCCCTTTAATTCCATTTCAGTCCCTTCAATTTCATTTCAGCCCCTTCAATTCCATTTCAGCCCCTTCAATTCCATTTCAGTCCCTTCAATTTCATTTCAGCCCCTTCAACTCCATTTCAGTCCCTTCAACCCCTCTTCAGTCCCTTCAATCGCATTTCAGTCCCTTCAATTGCATATCAGTCCTTCCAATTCCATTTCATTTCACTTAATTTCCTTTCACTTCAGATTTGACGTACTTGCCAGTTTTTGCGTAATAGCTGACATTCACAGCTAAAAATTGTTCAAATAAGAAGTGAACACATTTAACTGCACGTCAATATTGACTATCAAAATCCAGATGGAAACAAAATTTAAATAAAATAAACTATTTGTGTCACACTTTACTTATCACATGCTAAAAATTCTCTATGAGTGTTCATGTACGTATGTATGTATGCATATATAGATAATGTTTTGAAAATTAAATGGGACAATTGCACACAAAGACAAAGACGACACAATGATGAAATATTAGATCGCAATTACAACAAGTTTTTTCAGTGAAATCTCAGTGGGCACCAAAGCAAGCAAAGAAGCAAATTAGGAAATGGAAAAATTTAGTAGCAATAAAAGCAAAGTTTCAGCCTTAAAAGAAATAAAAAAAGCGCTGAGTTTTTACGCTTCTAAAGAAATGACAAATTTTTTTTTAATATAAAAAACTAAGCCAGTCATAAAGCAAAACAAAAATCTTCCTTGAAATGTCAAAAAACCAAGAAATCAATCAAGGCTTCGTAATATAATTCGTATGAAGAAATCGTAAAATAACTACATTTGCAGCTGTTTACTCACTCTGGTCATCGTAAAATTCTTATCACAAAAATATTTTCAAAATACAAAAAAACTAGTAAAAACGTTTCAAGGCATTGCTAGCAAATATTATTTTTTAAATTGCAGCGTAAAATGACAAACAAAAATGATACCGCAAAACAAAAAAAAATGTATAAACAATTTCCTAGTAAACAAATACCAAAAGTGGCCTGACGAATTGGCGTAATGATTGACTGAAAATAGTCATAATATTTGCATATACATAAATAATATTTGCAAATGAGCATAGAAAATCGTATTGCGATAGGTAGAAATTATTAAAATAAAAATATTTCTAATCTAAAGAATTAATATGCATGTTATTTGGAGGTCATTCAGTAGAATATTGGCATATATGTATGTATGTATGTACGTATGTGTATATCAAAATTGATTTGTAAATTTTGTAATTGTACAAAAAAATTAACTTAAAATACGAAAAAAAAATAAAAAAAATAAAAATAAAAGTTTTTTGTTGATAAAATCTTCCTATCATTTACCAAAAATATACAGATATCAAAAAATTTAATTCAAAATATGAAAAAAAAACAAAAAATTAATTTAAAATTTTTTTGTTCTTTTTATATGAAAAAATTTAACCAATTATTAATTTCGATAAAACAATAGAACATCAATTAAAAAAAAAGTAATAGATTCATCGCAGTGACTTGACGCAATGAGTCAGGGACTTAAATCACCTCTTTTGGTTAACAAAATCTGCGTTCACGTATTTGTATTTTTACAATTCTTAACTAAATTGACTAGCTTTTGCTCGGCCAACAAGAAATATAAAAACACGTATTAGTCACCACTGACTAATGTGACTATTATGTGGTATTAGTTGGTATACTGGGTGATAAACGTTTTTTGCCACTTGGGAAAATATGCGAGGAGGCAAAAGATAAAAATAAAATTAAGAATAAAAACAAAAATATCAACGTCATGCAAAAGTGCAAGTTGAAGTTAGCACTACCTAATATGGACAGCGTTTGTATTTTTTGTATGACTCAGCTAGTTGATATGGAAGCGGCACAAAATTAATCACCTATCGGAAAATTTATAATTGTTGCAAATGGCGTCTTAGTCAATCATGTTTGAGCGCGTAGAGTTCAAAATAAAGATTTTCATTACTCAAAACCATTTTTTATTTAATAAGAAATCGAAAAAAATCGGTTGATTAATTTTGCGCCACCTTGCAATATACATAGATATGCTAGAGTATTGGCATAAGAGTGAACTAAACTGCAAATAGATTAACGTGAAAAAAATGACAGCTTCCTTAAATTAAGAATTAGTCCAGCAGAGTACATAAACAAATTCGATTTATGCGTAAAAAAGATAATTTATAATATATGCAGGCTCTTTGATATCCAACAAAAGCTGCTAGAATTTTTTACCTTTTACTCAGAATATACAAATTGAGCCAAAGCGAACTATTTATGCACAATAACCAAAACAACCAACAACCAAAAAACAAAAAAAAAAATTTTTTTTATACAAACGTCATGAAATTGTCAGCAACTTCGGAGACCAGAAAATAAAAATCTTTTAACCAAAAGAGGAAAAAAACAAACAACAATAAAAAGCATACACAGATTCACGCCTAGCATGCAATTAGACATCGATTCGAATAGGTTAAATGCGAATTGACAAGCGCGGCTTCATAAATGACTGCCAAATGATGCGCAAAACCGGCGGACAACCCACCCATTCCGGTTTAAAGCATTTAAAATTTCATGCATGTATGTATGTATTTCTGCATATGTATGCACGTACATATGTTAATGCATAGATTATTTTCTAATTAAGTTATGCACGAAATGCAGATAACGCATAAGCATATGAAATTTAAAATTCTCGTATTGAGGCAGCAAAAAATTATTTAAGTGTCTGCAGCAAAGTAGTTAAAAAGTATTTCGGAAACATTGAACTCAGTAAGGTAATTTTGTTAGGCGTGTTTCAAAACTGGCTAACTTGATAGGTAAGCTATACGAGTAGGAGGATTGGGCGTGAAATGCAAAGCATTTTTTTAGTTTTTTACTTTATAGTCTCAAAAACGAGAGGAAAACAATATTTACATATTACTTTTACATACTTGCTGCAACAACGTCATAATCCAGTGACATTTTGTTGCATATATTTAAGTATGCAAAAATCACCAGCAGCTCTTCTTTTATGTTTGGTGAAAAATGCATTAGCGGAAAATGTGTCGTTACTTGTATTTAGGGTGGCAGCGTAAACTGAGAACTTTTAAGCCGTTTTTCTCAAATGTTTGACTTATTGAATTATGATGTTCTTCAAGCAAACGAAATGAAAACTTGTTTACAAAAATTATTTATTTTTTATTAAAATTTTTGTTTTTCTATTAAATTGTATTGTATTTCACATATTATTCACTTACTTTGTTTTGAACTTAAACGTTTTTTTAGAACGATTTTTTTTTTTCAAGAAACATTTTTTATAAATATGTATAAATGTTTCACTTAAGCGATTTAAATATCTCTTAAATTTTTATTTGTTTTTTATAATTACTAGTTTTTTTTAAGGAATTTTAATTTTTTTTAATTATTAATTTTTTTTAATTTTTTTTAATTTACTTTTTTTTAATTCTATTTTTTTTTTGAATTTTAATTTTTTTTAATTATTAATTATAAATGTTTCACTGAACGATTTAAATATCTCTTAAAAATTTTTAAGAAAAATTTTTACTTTTTTGAATAATGATTTTTTTTTTAATTATTAGTTATACATGTTTCACTTAACGATTTAAATATCTCTTAAATTTTTTTTTTTTTTTGTTTTTAATTACTAATTGTTTTTAAAGAATTTTTATTATTATTATTATTCCATACTCCTTTAGGAGCTAAAGGATTCAACAAAAGTATTCCAAAAATTTCTATTTCTAGACATACATAAATCTCAGTTCATTAAACGAATTTCCAGTTTCTTTGTGGATAGTCCTTTGCCAAGTCATTACTGGTCTGCCTCTTCTTCTCGTTCCTTGCGGCTTCCAAGTCAAAGCGGCATGCGGTATTTCCTCATAAGGCTTTCGCAGAGTATGCCCTATCCATCCATATTTTCTTTTCTTTATTTCACTGTTGATGCTATTTTGGTGCGTACTTCTCCAGAGCTCCTCGTTTGTTATAACTCTTGGCCACCATATCTTAAGTATATTACGCAGACACCTGTTTATAAACGCTTGCAGCTTTGCGTCCGTCTTTTTAATATTAATTTTAAGTCCTGCTTTCGCGGACTCTTGTTGAAGCAAATTTAATTTCATCTGCACGTGTTGATGCGAGAGCAAAATAGCGTTATCTGCATATTCCAGATCTTCGTGGCTGGTGTTCATTCTCCAGGTAATTCCACGGTCTACAGAGTCAAATCTTTGAAAAATCCAGTCCACTACAACGATACATAACAAAGGGGACAAGACACACCCTTGCCGCACTCCAGTAGTGACACTGAAAGCTTTCCCGAGCTTTCCATTGTGAAGAAATCTACAATTCGCACCATTATAGCTATTTCTAATTAGATTTGTGATTTTCCTCGGTATACCTAACCTATCTAATAGATTTTGAATAATTTTTGTATCAAAAAAATTATAAAAAAAAATTTACTTATCACGCTACCTGTTGCTTTTCAATTGCATCAACACACAGTCGATACATACAACTTTACTAGTTGACTCAAACACTTAGCGCAGTAGAATGTCAGCCATTTGAAAATTTCATATTTTATAAATACAAATTTAGTATTTTGAATTGCTAAGAAATTTTTTAAATACCATTAAAATCGAATCTGCGTGGTAGCTTCCAAAAATAGATTTGATCCAAATCTAGGCACATACAATTTTCTTGTTTAAAAACTTAGTATACATTTCAAGTTGATTATAACTCAATTTAATCAATTTCAAATCAATTAAGCTCACCTCAAACAAGCTACTCCAGTTGATGATGCCCACTTATTTGCTTCCACGCAAGTTTTCAACGTACGCTGAACTCGCTCTAAAATCTCACTTAGAAATTCATTGCGAACCATAAAAAGTGAAACGATTAAAAAAAAATTATAAAACACTAGAAAAAAGGGGTTGGACAACTGACAAGTACCACCACCGAAGCGAGTCAAAACTACATTTTAATTATGAGCAACAATTCAATTAATAAATAAAACAAGTTGAGAGAAGAAAAATGAAATCAGGCTTAAGTAGTAAAGATGAAATGAATTCGCATGGAGCGTTTGAAGAAATGAGTGTGAAGTTTGAAGCGGCAGCAGTTACTTCCTTGTCTTGGCTAAGGCTATGCACACATTTTATTAACATAATTAAGTAATAAAATTATAAATGGGCAGACTGATAGACAAACATAAGTACATGGCAACCATAAAAGCAATTAAAAGGTAGTTTGCATGCAAACACGTGCACAGCGTACAAGCAAATACAGCTCAAACTGGATAAGTTGAATTTTTAAGACTCTTTTTTTTAAGTGTTTAGTTGTTGATTGATTAGTCAACATACGCATATATGTATTGGGGGTGTTTTAAGGGTTTGAGAACTGAAAATCATTCATATTTTATTTGTTTTCATAATTTTATTTTAATTTGGTTCAGGCCTTAAAAGTTTCATATGATGACTTGCCACAGCTTACTGAAGAGAAATGCCAGTTTGCTATTCTCAGCTGCCAAACTATAGTCCTCATGCACCTTAAAACAAAAACACCCGATACATTCGAATCTGTCTATCAGACATTGGTAATTAGCTTTTGTAGTTTCGACTTTCTTCTTTGGCTACCAAAATGGATGTTATCGACTCTCAGCTATTAATCGAGTTTGACACTCCTTGAAGCATTGCATTGCGACAACTCGAACTCATTGCAGTGTGAGATGAAAATGTTTATGCCAGCCTAAAAAAGTATGTATGTATGTATATATGCATATATTGTGTAATATATGAATATAGAAATGTGTGCGCAGTATTTGTTGTCATGTTATAAATACATTTTTTATTTCTTTGATGCCCTTCATATTCTCGCATATTCTCATGAAATTTTATAATTTTATGGAAAAAAGTTGAAAAATATTTCCAATAGAAATTCTTAAGCATTTGTTCATCAAAAACGCATACATATATATGTACATGTATACTATACGTAAACACATACATTTGTCTGGAAATTTTTGTTTCTGAATTCTTGTGGGTTTTTAGGTTTATTCAAGACATTTTCACCCATACCGGCTGCAATCGTTAATCGGCACACTGTTAATTGATTGCCTGTGTTTTTAAATTAAACGTAAAGAAATAAAGTGAACAACGTAGTAGGCGTCTGAAAAACTAGCGCAACAACAAAATATGTATATTCATTTAACCACTTATGATATTTTGGGTGCATAAATCTTTTCACAAGTCTTGTAAATGAGTTGCTGTGATGGAAATTTTCGCAAAAAAAAAATTAAAAATAAGCAGTTCAAAAAAAAAAAAAAAAAATAGGCAGTTAAAAAAAAAACAAAAATTAATAAAAAGAGCAGTTCAATTTTTTTCGTTTTTGTTTTTTTTTTTTTTGAAGAAAAATCTTTCTGTTCGTTTTTGTCATAGCATAAAACTTGAAAAAGTAATTTGAGTGAAAAAAGCAGTTTTCTAAACATAAAAATTACAAAACAAAATTGAATTTGGAAAAATTTTACCTATTGAATCTCAGATTTTAAATAACAAAAAAAAAAACAAAAAGACGACTTTCAACTTCTGAAGTGGGCTTACCTAGCAGCTAACCGCTCATTATCTACCTGCATTTATAAATAGTTATTTTTTCTAACGTCCTATGGCCACATATACGAGTATATATGTATGTACGTAAATATCTAAAGGGGGTTAGATGCAAATATATGTAGGATGTAGCACAAAATCTGCTCATCCGGTCGCCGTACGCACGCACTCAAGCAGAGCAATTTGCTTTGACTTTACTTTGCTCTATTCTACATACTGTGCATGCTTGTGTACATTTGTTGCATGGGCTTTAAGCAGAGATTTCCTGCAATTTTCCTATTTATTGCCGCACACGATCGCCCATGCAGAAAGCGTTCAAGTAATACAAATTAAAAAAACAATAAATGCGTATTTATGTATTTGCATGTAGATATTTATGGCTACACAAATAGTTGCATGTACATAAATGATGACTTCAACCACCCTGCAGAGCAACGATTTGGTATGTAGAAAAATAATTAAAAGCGTACATATCCATTGATTATTGTTTATGGGAATTGGAATTTCTTTTGACTTCTTATGTGTCGCTGTCGTAGTCAGTGATGCGTTGCTGAACATCTTTACAAATAGTTGAAAATTAAGTGCTCAAAAAAAATCTACTCTGTTACTAGTTTATTTGACTACAGTTCGTAACTAGTTGACTTCCATGCAGTTGAATTCAGTTTATAACAAATTAGTTGAAACTTCTTCAGCTCCTACAGGGTGCCCACAAGCTTGCCACATACACACACACGCACACATGGCTGTGAGCTGTGGTTGTGGTTGTGCTTTTGCCGGCCGGCCGGTAGCGCTTCTCGTGTTTGCGTTTGGAAAATCCAGCCAGTGGGTTATCACAATATTTGCAATCTGCACTGTACGAATAGAAAAAGCACAGCAAACAGCAGTTGACTAATGTACACAAATAGTGGTGTATGTACACATACTCGTGCATGCGTAAGTGTATTTGTACGTCATTACTCTCCACTTTATCAACGTACCTCCCTCGTACCTCTGCTTTGACAACAGTTTCTGTAGTTTCGCAATGGTTTTCCTCTCAGACGGCTGCCGCATCAGTTGCTAGGCTGCCATTGGGGTCGCGTGGGCCCTAACCCTCATCGGCTTCAATGCGAGTAATCGTAAATTATGCATATGCGTATTTGTATGTATGTACAACGGTGGCAGAAAAGTGCAGCAGCAGCAGCATCGCCACAACATCTGCTACTGAGGTCGGCCGACGAACGGAAACCACCGGCAAACTGACTAGCGTTTTTCGTCATAATTCGCCTTTGTAATTTGCTATTGGGCTTTATTTCTTTTACATTTTTTTAGGTTTTTTGTTTAATTTGATTACGGCATATCGTGCTTTTATGCACATTTAAGTGAGGTAAATGGGCATGTGTGTATGTATTTATCTATTGAGTAAGTTTTTAATTTTCATTTATGTAATGAAAAATTTAAAAAAAGAAAATGTGGTTTCCAGTAATATTTACTTAAATTGCGAGGAGTAAAATAGCAATTGAGTAGTAAAGTCCTCTCTCGATGAATAAAACTAACACTCTACAAGGCTCTCATCATGCCTAACGTCTTATCATGTCCTAACGTATGGCTCAGAAGCGTGGAGGATGACAACATCCGACGAGGCGTCACTTGCAGTGTTTGAGAGGAGGATGCTGCGGCAGATTTTTGGACCTTTGCACGTTAGCAATGACGAGTAGCAATCGATGGAACAAGCGATGGAACAATAAGCTTTACGACGCCATAGACATAGCGCAGCGAATAAAGATCCAGCGGTTATGCTGGGTAGGTCATGTCGTCCGAATGGACATAAACGCTCCAACTCTTAAAGTATTCGATGCGGTACCAGCTGGTGGTAGCAGAGGAAGAGGAAGGACTCCTTTGCGTTGGAAAGATCAGATGGAGAAGGACTTGACTTCACTTGGTGTGTCCAACTGGCACCGGTTAGCATGAGAAAGAAACGACTGGCGCACTTTGTTAAACTCGGCCAAACTCGCGTAAGCGGTTATCGCGCCAGTTAAGAAGAAGAAAAGAAAATAGCAGCCTTTCATGCTCAAATAGATTGAAATTTTATTGTGCTTGTAGCAGGTACGAATCGATCTATGCATAAAATCTTTTGTTTCCATTTTATACTTTGCTCAGAGCCTTTGCTAGAGCCTCACTAATGATCGCTAAAGTATTTTCAGTAGACTATTGCAAATGCTTGGAGATTCGATTATGCAGCAATTGAAGTATACTCATTTACCCGGTTACTCACGCAAAACAAACGCGTGTGGCGCTGAATGTAACTAATAATCTTGATTTCTATCTGAACGAAGACTTTATGTATTTATTTTTTTTTCGAATTTTTTTTTTATATGCATTTCTAAGTTGTCTATGTTATTAGTTTTTATTGGTTACACTTTGATTTTCATATGCAATAATTGATTGCATATCAAGTAACAGCAAACATTTATGGATTATAGTTTTTCAATTGATCGCCTAAATTAATTGTCTAATAAAAGCTCCTCGAAGCGCTCGCATGAATTGAAATAAGCACTAAAAACATCAATGCGCTTTGCTCTGACTCATAAATAATAAAAACAAAAACAAAAAAAATCCAATAAAACAAAAAAACTTATTAGTTCTTGAATGCTTATGCTTAGTTTGAAGTGGCTTTGCTGATTAATCAGAATAAATCGCAAATTAATTGCGGCAATTTGAACAGCAAAAGACGCATCATTTATTAATTGTAATTGGCATTTTTTTTTTAATTTTTAAGTTGAGTCAATGCACATGCGAATGAGATGCAATGCAGATGAGAAATCATTTTTCAGAATTTAGGCAAGAAAATAAATGTATAAATTTTTCAATAATTTCATAAAAATATGACAAAGTTTTCCTCATTCACTAATTTTGCAATATTTCTTGCTCATACATCCAATGGTTTCTTTTATGATAATTAATTAAATTTAAATGCATCTGCATTCGACAAGCGCCATCCTGTCTTCTGCAAAAGCTCTCCTAAACACATACACTTATGTACATATGTATGAGTGTGCATTCAAACCAATGTACACCAGCCAACTTATGGCCTTTGCGTTGCATGCGCCTATTCAAATTCAATTTTGGCAGTCCAAGTAGTAAGAAGTGGAATATTGGGTATCAGAAAAGCACTAGTTCTTGAGGCCCTATGTTTCATCTAGGAACTATGGAACTATGAGAAAATATATATACTAGTTCTATGCAACCCACCTACTAGCTGTAGAATAATGAGGTGCAAAAAATATTTAAAAAATTATAATTACTATGTATAAAAAAGTAGTAAAAAAAATGTTAAAACTGGCAAACAAATGAAACCGTATAAAACAAAAAAAAAAAAAAGGAAATCAAACCAACCGATAAATTTGTGCAAAAAAGCGAAAAAAACCTGAAAGTTACATTATGTCAATGTTAGTTTAGTTGTGTGTGTAAACAATTGATGTCGTTTGGTATAACCAAAAAGTTAACTAATCTGCGCTAGTCTTCTAGTACGTAGTATTATACATTTTAGTAGTAGTCAAAGTAATTCAAATATCTATAAAACTCTGAACTTCTTTACAGTTAATAACATTTATTCCAAAGCACAGAATGCACTTGTTCGATGTTGGTCCAAAATAAACTAGTGCACGACTGTTCCTAAATGAACTAGTTTCCAATTGGTCCAAAAAGCCCAACGCACTACACGGCTCAAACTCATACTTCCATGCATAAATACAAGCATACACTTGTGAACCCCATGGGCAACTGCCTATTATTAAACCATTATCGCACATAAATAGATGCCATGAATTTCACAGCACTCCAGTTTGTATAGTATGTACACCACAAGTGCTACGTAATACAACAAAACTTAACAATAACAAACTGCAAATAAATGTGAAATTTTTACGCTCTTAATAGATAATTATGTCAAGTAATGTCAAGAAAGCAAAAATCAGCAAAATAAATTATTAAGCGCTGCCACACGCCTGACTTGCTCTGAAATGCGCGCAATTAACAGCTGATTATATATTCAAATGGCCATAAAGAAATATTAATATAAGATTAGTGACACATGTACGTACATATGTGACTATGTTTATGTATAATATTTGTTTTATATTTGCGTTTTTATTTTGTTTTTTTGTGTCTGCTTATTTTCTCCCATATGTACAGGCAAACTCAAAGGCGTAATAGCGTATTTTTCCAAAATTAAACTCCTTTCATCATTTACATAAGCTGCTGCGTGGCTCCTTTCAGACTTTAGGTTTGTCTCAAACTCACACTTGACGGCGCATGCCTTTATTTTTACTTAAAAAAAATAAAATATATATTTTTTTAGTTTTTTAAACATTTTATTATTGCGTTGCATTGCGTTTTTGTTAGTTAAAGCTGCTAAACGCATTACAAAACATAGGATTGCTTAAGTGCTAGCAATTAGTGCGCGACACACGAGCACATGCAGGCATATGTATGTATGTACGCTTATTTAGGTATGACTAATGCTGCATTTACTGCTCAACATTTTTTTCTGTCCGCTTCTGTACTTCATTTTGGTATCATCACTTGTATAAGTCAGTGTTAGTTAAGTCAGTTCGCTCTAAATATGAGTGTACATATTAAGCTGCTACGTAGAGTTTTTTTTCTTTTGTAAATATAGCAAATTTTTTATGAAGCATGCATGTGGTGGAATTCCCAGTGTATCGGGTTTGCACTTGACTCCAATGTTCGTTGTTTGAATTTGTGTGCTTGCACACTTGTGTTATTTGACACACTTTGTCGAAAGCCCAAAGGTAAAAAAGAAATATATTTCTTTTTATATATATATATATTATTTTATTTTATACTTTTTTCATCACGACCATATGTGCTTTTGTTCCCATTTTGTCGCTTCAGCTCTTTGTGTGCTGCCTCAATAAAGAGAAGGAATTAGCGAAAAACCAAAGCCATAATATTGAAGAAATATACTTTTCGTCATAATTCAAGCACATCTGGTTAAAAAAACATTCAATTGGACTTTATAACAGTAAATCCACAAACTCACCAACACTAAATAGTGGCTCATTAGTGGTTTGTTGATGCGAGTGTACTGATGTTGTGTATACGCCATGTGTGCAGAGGCGTGATGTATTGGATATAGCCAGAGAATATAGTACTTCATTTCTGGCTTTTCCAAAAGTTAATCACCCTATTGGAAGCTTTTTTGTATTTGCAAATATCGTTTTATGTCAATCATATTTGACAATTGTGAACTGTAGTATGTGAGCAGACGAGCATTGGAGCTTAAAGATCAAAGATTTCCATAAAGACTTCCTTTCATCACTCAAAATCATTTTTTGTTTTATTTAGTAAAAGAGTAAAAAAAAAAAAAAATGGATGATTAACTTTGCGCCACCTTGTAAATGTAGGTTCTCTGTTGATATTGGCGCTTGCACCTTCAGAACTAGCAGCTCTCATGCCTCGACAGACAATGTTAAAAAAGTTAAAAAGTTCGATAAAATGAGACTTGACGGGCATTGCAACCTAGCAAACCTAGCAAACTGTTTCATTATAATCCCAATATCAGCTTCAGAGTCCTGCTTATCAGAGAAGCCAGCAGGCTTCTTAATAAAAACCAAAAGATTGTTGCTAGCCACATTTCTACAAATTTAACGTTTCGCTTGGTAGTTTTTTCAACAATGCATAATCTAGATCGTGCCCGTGACGGTCATTCGCATGAATCGTGTTGGTGAGAAGTCTTATCGTGCTCCAGTTATGGCGCATTTTGTATTTACCAGTAGAGAGACGTATCCCGCACAAGCAGCAATACGAGCCGCGCTGTTTGGTTGTACGATTGATGATTTTTGGCTTAACTGCAGTTGATTATGGATTTAAGTCACCAATATTTTTGCTAGCAGCCATTTGTTGTTGCTTCATTTCTTATTTGTGCAGATTTTCATTTTTCTACTTTTTTTTTTTTGATTTATATGTGCACTAAAATTAACTTGAAAAACTCTTCAAATGGAATCGCCACATTTGAATCATTTCAGTTGGATTTCTAGCTCTGACTTCTATCTCACTTTTTTCTTTCACATTTAGCTGCCGCTTTGCTCCAGTTTTACCGTATTAATTGTCTAATATACAAACATACATGCCTACTTATGTCTACACATGTCATAATGCTAGTGGCGCTGCAATTAGCCATTAGCGCGCTCATTAAAGCGAAAAAAGCCGTTCAACCGACCGCCAGGCTGAGTGTAATAACACTTTGTAATTCAGATTGCAATTAATTTCCGTTTTGCAAGTTTAGCGAGGCTTTTTAGCAATGCATTACAAACACAAAAAAAAAAGCAAAAGGCAATACTTCATTGTGGCTGTGCATAAGATAAATGTGTAGATATGTATGTATGTATTTCATGCATTTAACAGCTGCGTTAGTTCCTCTGTTGCTTCCAAAGTGCAAATGTAATTACTTGGTAATTTAGTAGTCACCGTTATGCAGCACCGTTATTGCACACAGCTTTTGGCTTCTCAAGCCGCTTAAATTGCTATTTAATTTCAATTACAGTTAGTATGAAAAGTGGTAATACACATTTATTAAGTCTGACTTTTAACATCTTACTTTTTCACTTTGATAAATTTCAACATTATAAAAGCTTTTGAAATATTTTTTTTTTTCATCATTTAAGCATTGCTTTTGTTGGTTTTTTGAGGGCAGTTATTTGCTGAGAAGTGGTGAAAATGAAAAAAAAAAAAATTTTCTACCAAAAATATTTTTGGCTTATAGTGTGAAAAAATGTTATAAAATTCCGTAAAAAATTATTAGCACTTTGCTTGTGTATTTCATGTATCTATTTACTGCCATTGAGTGGAGGAGTCGGGCCAAACACCTAACAGAAGTGTGCGCGCCAACTTTTAATATTTAATTTTTCCTTTTGCCTTTTAATGCTAACCCCTAATTGCCTCCAATAGTAATTTTCTTGCTATAAAGTATTTGTTCCATTACTTTCGAAATCAATTTGGAAAAAAATCAATAAATTGCCTGCTAAGTGCTATTAAGTGGCAATTCTTCCATTATCTACAAAAACAAAAAAAAACTGCACAAAGACATGTTTGTATGTTTGTATGTAGTATATAAATTGTGCTCTGAAGTGTCATTCAACCACTTCAAATAATCGTCCATAACCCACGCAACAATAGAGCCAGAAAAAAGCTTCTGAGGCGTGTGTGAAATAGACATATGTGCATGGATGAACACATGCTACCCTTTGTATGCGAGTAAATAGAAAATTGCTGATCATCAATACAAATGAATTTATCTTTTCGCTAAGCAACTAAAATTCAACAAAATCCCACTTGACAACTAAAATCGATGCAAAATTAATTGCAGATAACTAAAATGCTCTGTGTGTTTCCTAGTGTGGTGTATGCGGACTTAACTCATTCACTATGCTAATTTGACTTATGCACCGATAACAATTGACTAATTTACTCACTTAACCGGAAACTCAGTTACTAAGCAACTGAAAGCCTAGAAAGTGCGTTGAGTAGTGATTAGTTGACTTGAAATCGATTGTTTAATTGTGTGACTGATGACTGAGTGATTGAGTATGGGAATAGTGAAATGATTAAACCACTTTCTGAGTATTTTTGAGTTGGCCCAGCTAATGAGTGACTAATTCAATAATACTAACTTTTGAAATTTCACTAAACGACTTAACTCATATTAAATGGTTTAACTCATACTAAACAACTTAGCTCATACTCAACGACTGAACTTATACTAAACGACTTAACTCATATTAAATGGCTTAACTCATACTAAACAACTTAGCTCATACTCAACGACTGAACTTATACTAAACGACTTAACTCATTCTCAACGACTTAGCCCTTACTCAACGACTTAACTCATATTAAACAACTTAACTCACACTAAACGACTTAACTGAATTAAACGACTTTACTTTTTAAGTCATACTAAATGAACGACTTAACTCATACTCAACGACTTAACTCCCACTAAACGGCTTTAGTCAACTAAACGACTTTACTTTTTAAGTCATACTAATTGAAGGACTTAACACATACTCAAGGACTTAACTTATACTCAACGACTTAACTCACACTAAACGACTTTACTTTTTAACTCACACTAAACGACTTAAGTCAACTAAGCGACTTTACTTTTTAAGTCATACTAAACGCACGACTTATCTCATACTCAACGACTTAACTCATACTCAACGACTTAGCTCACACTAAACGACTTAAGTCAACTAAACGACTTAACTTTTTCACTCACACTAAACGCACGACTTATCTCATATTCAACGACTTAACTTATACTCAATGACTTAACTCACTCTAAACGACTTAACTTATATTAACTTAATATACTAAATGACTTCAAAAATAGTCAGCGCTTGAACTCAGTAACTGATTTTTCAACTAACTGAATAATCCAAAATTTGACTTCCTCATTGCCCAGCTACGTGCCTAAGCGACTAAAAGCCGGTGCTAGTATGTTTGCCACATTTCTCAGTCTATCTTTTTTTGCTTATCATTTTTAACTTTTGGCGGTAAATTTCATTTAATTTTTTTCCATAAAACTACTAGCTATAATTTTGTTTTATTTGCAACAACACAAACCAGCTTATTTCAGATCAATCACTGACACTTTTTACACCATCAAACACTTGAATCGTAGCAATTGACAAGAATAAAAACCATAACAATAGTTAGCAAAATGCTCTCAACAGAAACGTGTTCGGTTAAGAGAAGACAAATACTATAAGAAATAGCCAAGTAAGTCGCGGTAGTGGCAATTGAAATAGGAACAAAAAATTGAACCTTGAAAATGCCGGCTTTTTTTTATGATGTGGCATAAATTAAGGCGAACTCAAACGACTCACGAGCACACAAGCTCTCACATATGTACAAGCATACTTACTCGGGGATTTATGTGAAAATATAGCAAAGTATGGTGGAGTATATGGAGTGCAGTAAATGTAGGTATGTACATATAGCAGCAATCAAGCCATACTCGCCAGCACTTCACACGCTAAGGGGCCGAGTTGAATCTCGCGTGCTACCTGTTTGTATGATATGTTCACTTACTCACTTACTATACGAGTATGTATGTATGTATGCCCATATGTTTGTCGTAGATAATTTAGATGCCGTGTATTTCTGAGCACCATCGGACAGCTGGCAGTTCTGTCTGGTGTTTGTGTTTTGTGGCGCTATTCTTGATTTTTTGTTTTGCTTTGCATTTTGAATTTTTTGCTTTCTACTTCCATGCTATGCTTTGTGCCTGCTAAATTGCTATTAATTAGAGTGAAGCATACTTGTGATCCAGTTGCAATTGATTTTGCATGTCTCACACACTGACAGGTTCTTTGCCAACATTTATTCGCGCATTAGCACATGAAAATGATGCATGAAAAAAGGTGAAAAACTAAATAGTATCTATGCATGCATATGTAGGTATGCATGCAGTTATTGCCGGTTAATTGTGGCATTGCATTGAATTAGTTCGGTTTTTTTTGTTGTTTGCTCATTGTGCTGTGCTAATTTATTGAGCTACAATAGTGGCTGATTTGATCTTTTGTTTTTGAGAGCGAGCGAGTGTGTGTGTGCGAGTGCAATAAGTAAATACATGCCTAAGTTGGTATATTTGTATGTATGCACTAATAAATAATCGAGTATGTCCGAGTGTGTATAACATAAATTTCGGAAATGGTGTTTCTGTGTCAGTGCTGATTTAGATTTTTGTGCCGAGTATTCGAAGTTCAAGCAGCATTGCAAAATGCGCATATAAAATCACACAAATATCTACATTTATTTATTTACTTTACTCATACATACTGCCAACCAATCATCTAGGTGTTGCTCATACGCACTGGCGTCGAATTCGGAACACATGTTTCGCATATCACAGATTTTCCTATTCATATGCAGATAAGCCGAATGTTAATAGGGTGAAAAAGTATGCTTGATTATTAATACGCATTTAATTAATAAATTTTACAAAGCTATAAAAATAAAGAAATGACTTCACACGAATGAATTAGATAAGATAGCGCGTGTTAAACGCTCACACGTCACCGCATTGTCCATCAGCACTCATTAATTCATTGCCTTGAATACGATCACCGACTTATCGGCGAATCGCATGACGCTGCTATGTGAAATACGTATTTAGGTAATGAGCAGCGAGAGTAGCTGAAGCTAATTCCAGGCCATGCGGACAAAAAAAAATAATAATAAAAATAAAAATAAAACCAAGCTACGCGTGCTTGCCGAGGTAGGCATGCACTAAGCGCCCTTCTTGCTAGAAAATATTCTCAAATAGGTAAATCATTTCCATAACTTTTTTGTTCTCTTCACTTAGTGACTTAGTAACCACAACCACGCATGGTAGGTTATCGCCTTCTAGTTAACTTCTCACAATAAGCAAGATCATTAACGATTAAAAATAGTCGCTGGTGATTACTTTATCTGCAATGTTTCTACGCAGAAAAAACCAGTAGCCTTTGTGTTTTTTTTTTGTTCAATATTTGGCGCACAGCGCGTGCTTTGAGCATCGCCCGAGTGATGACTATCAGTTGTGAGTCGTAAAATATCGACTGTGAACGCGTTATTAGCAGCAGCAAGTTACCCAGTAGAGCAAATAAAACAAAAATAAGCAATTAAGGCTTAGAAAATAAAATTGCAATAGTTAAAGGTTTGTTTTTTTGAATATCTTTATTGCGTGTGTATGAATCTATGCTGTAGTAGAAGAATATGCGTTTAGTTATTTTTTGGTCAATGACCTCCTTACTTTCCTGTGAGTTCTGAGTTCTCAGCTCATAAACTATCGGCATACTGCGCAATTTTTGTATTTCCAAACAAGTCACTCTCCTAAATGAACTGAAATATTTTTATTTTGGATTATGCAACTTTTACATAAAAAATACGTCTGTAGTTGTCTTATTGGTCACCACTGACAAAACTTGAATTCATTGCACAGCTTTGACTTCGTTTAATGACTTCAAAACTTCATTACATTTGCCCTAAACAACTATAGGGTGTTTTTTTTAGAGGTTAGGTTTTCATAGACACCCGCTCACAAAATTACGAACATACTATTATTTTTTTGATAAAAATTTAGTTCGTACTGCAACAAAAACAATATAACGTAGCACATAATATTTTGAAAAATTTTCAAAATTCCCTCAAAACTTTAAACTTCAAAATTTTTTTGTAATTTTTTTAATTTTAAACACACCATTAGTTTTTGATGAAAATATAGTTCATATTGTAACAGAAACCATATAATGAAAGGTGTCAAGCTTAGCACATAATTTTTTCAAAATTTTTCAAAATTTCCTCAAAACTTTCAACTTTTAAATTTTTTTGTAATTTTTTTAATTTTAAATACACCATTATTTTGTGAGGAAAATATAGTTCATATTGCAACAAAACAAAAACAATATGACGTAAAGTTTCAAGCTTAGCACATAATTTTTTCAAAATTTCCTCAAAACTTTCTACATTTAAATTTGTTTTTTTACTTTTTAAATTTTAACCACACTTGTTTGACATTTTTTAGATACGCTGTTTTACAGTCCATTTAGTATAGCAAAGTGCAAGTTTCAAGTGACCACAAACTACCGTTGATTTTTGGCAATTTTTTTTGTTAAAGGTGTTAGGCTTTTTCTTCTATATAAAAAAATTCGTAGCATGCACTTTGACTTCAAAGAGTGACTTTAAAAGCTTAAATGAGTGCAATAGATTTCAGTAGAATATAAAAAAATATAAAAAACAGTAGAATAAAGAATATACTATAAAATAGTAGTATAATAAAAATTTATTGCATACAATTGCTTTCACTGACTTCCTGTAACCTAGTGATTTATAGTAATTAAGTAATCAAAGGGCTGTGATTTATAAAAAGTGACTTTAACTCTCAACATTTCCTACTGCACCGGCTTGTCTCACCCTTTTGCACGTGTGTTTTATAGATGCCATTTGCCCTAGCCTTCATACTTTTCAAACGTACTTTGAACTACTGCGAGAAGTTGTTAAACTTGCACGTGTCTTATAACTTTTGATTTCATTACACTGAATCAATTGTTTCTAAACAAAAACAAAATACAAATATTATAGGCATATACTTTTTTGCTGGTCATTAGCTTATATTTATTTGTCTAACATATTTGATAATCACGACGCCTTTGGTAGACGATCGCTGCGTATGTGCTTTGAAATATAATTTATGGCGGTAATTACATGTGCATATATTAATATGTATGTGTACATGGGTATGTGTATGTGGGTATGTGCACGTGTGAGGAATAATAACCAGCGAAGGGCAAGTTTTCCTTGTTTTTGTTTTTTTTTGGCACGCCCAAATCGTTCTGCTGAAAGGTACTGCGTTGAATGATAGGAAAAGGTATTGCTCAGGGTTGGAAACCACAGTTGCACTACGACTAATTTTTTAGTGGTGGTTAAAATAAGTGTTTCATTATCAATAAATCTTCAGGTTTTCAGTGTTTTAACTCTCTGCATATTACATTAATTATTTAGTGGAACCCTGGTATTGCTGATGGTCTGATTCATAAAAAAAATATTGGAACAATTCTATTTCTAAATTTGTTACAGTTATCTACAGCTTCAAGGCTAATTATTTTATTGGTTTAGGTATAACAACGTTGAGTAGCACGTAACTGCCACTCTTTTGATTCCTAGTTAAAATCGCATTGTACAAAAAATATTTTCTTTAAAAGTGGTCGCCCCTCTGCAGGCAATCGTAAGTCATTCGTTTGCAGATGGGACAAAAAAGATTTTCATGAAAAATATCTGACGTGTGAGAACTTCATATTTGGCTACTTTGAAGCTCATCGTTGCATGAAAGTGAGGTGTGGTTGTTGACACACTTCATCAACTTGAAATGGCAATTACGCGTCTAAAGTCGGCAACGTAACTACACCTCTCCCAGCGCTCGAACGCAAAGAATAGAGTCGTCACGGTTGACGATCTATAATATCATATAAGAAATACTTAAATTTACGTTCTAAATTTTATTTGACATATTCTTAAAGGATTATATTAACATTTTATGAAAAAAATAAAAATATTTCGAAATTTTACAGGTATCTGTCCCCTTAACTGAAATGGCAAGTAAGCGCTGCCTTTTTCAAAATTTTCCTAATTTCCCTGATATTGCAACGGTGTACAAAATTTGTTCAAATTTTGCTTACTAAATACTGAAATACAATATTTTTTGCATTTTCGGAAAATTACCGTTATGTTGCAAGTAAAGTTAGTAGTAGCACCTGATTTTGCTAATTTTCAATGTCAACCTATTTTGAGCTAAGCGCAATATGTATGGCTCCCAAGCTATATTCAAATTTTTCAATATTCACCCCACAGCGTCAAACGAACAGACAGACAAAGATTGATTTATTTAGATTTTTTCTGAAATCTATTTAAAATCTATCTATTTTGCATGCACAAACTTCTCTAAATTGTCAACACAATTTGTTGGCTTGCAAATTCTCAAATTCCTTGCAAGTCATGCAGAGCGAGCCGGAGACGGACGCAGAACACAAACTTCCTCGACATCAACATCAGCATTAAAACATCCACAGTCACAGCAATAGTCTACGGCAACGACAACAGCAACAGCAACAACAACAAAAATGCTTAGTATGTCAACACAAAATGACAAAATGTCAAAATCATTTTACAGACAAGACAAGTTGACAGCTTAAGCAATTTTAGCTTCGCATTGCTGCTGGTGATGTATGTTGTTGTTATTGCCAGTGGAATGGCGACAGCAATTGGGGCGCACACACACGTTCTTCAATATGTAGGAAACCCTGCAGGAAAGAAAAATTACACAATTCTTGTGAACTAATTTCGGTTACAAGTTCACACGAAAGCAGCAATTCGCAAGCAGAGTATTTTATTATAATAAATGATAAACTGCTGCCACTATTTTTTTTATTAATCTCATTTTGTAAGCTCCACACAGACGTTTGTAAAAATGTGATAAGAAAGTGGCGGAAAAGTTTTGTGCAAATAATTTAAAAATTTCCAAAATATCAAATTCAAAATAAACAAATAAAAATTGCGATAGCATCGACATTTAGTACAGCACGTCCTAAACAATTGGCAAATGTGTACATGTACATATAAATATATTATGCTTAAGTACGTATGCATGTATGTAGCTGCGCTTAACAACAATAGCTGTGCGTGCTTATCAATATATCGGCACGTGTGGCACAGAAAATTATTATATATTAGAGGAAAAGCAAAAATCAGGCCAAATTAGTTTATGTAGATAATCGGGACAAACAAAAACATATCACACCGTATTAAGTTCAATGCCAATAATCAATCAAAAAATACACCCAGATAAACCTTTAACCGTTATTTAGTAATTGGCAGAATTGTGTACTTTTAATCAGCTGTTTTAAATCACAGTCGGCGTGCACAGAGCTCAATCACTCTTAGGTGCACAGCAATTAATTGGAGATAAGAAATCTGACGAAATTCATGCTTAGTAACCACTGTATATAAGATGGCGCAAAATTAATCACCCTATCGGAAGATTTGTAATCTTTGCAAATGCCGTCGTACGTCAATCATATTTGACACTTGCGAATTCGATAGCTGCATAAAGGTTAAGGCAAGGATTTCCATCACTCGAAATCATTTTTTTTTATCATATTTAAAGGGTTTTCCAATAACAGGTGTAACAGGTGAATGGATTGCGCTATCGAAAGATGATTAACGATTTTTTATGGCCAGAATTGGATGGTATTGATCTGGACCACGTTTATTTTCAACAAGACGCGCGACGTGCCATGCCACACAAGCAACGAAACCATTGACTTTTTACGGGAAAAGTTTCCGGACCGTGTTATCTCTCGAAGAGGTGGTCACAATTGCCCACCGAGATGTTGTGATTTAACACCTTGTGACTTTTTCTTTGGCGCCACGTGAAAGAGAAGGTCTACGCCAACAACCCAAAGTCGATTCAAGACCTCAAAGATGGAATTCGTGAGGCTATCGCGAACATAGGCAGCCACCTTGCAATTCGGTTATGGAAAATTTCATGAAAAGGATATTGTCCTGAAAACGTGGTCGTGCTGGTCAATTTGCGTGATGTCATTTTTCACTATTAACGGCGTACCTTCCTTTTTGTAATAAAATAATATTCCGGATCATTTGTATTAAAAAATAGCATTTTTCTTTGAGTAAAAGTTATTCAGACATAAAAATGATTTGAACAACTAAGTCTTAATTTTATAGATTTCCATAAATCAAAATAATGTTTTTATTTGTTAAAAACGTTATTCAAACATAAAATTGATTTGAATGATTAATTTTGCGCCACTTTGTATAATCATTTATATTCTTTTTTTCTCGTTTTAATGCCGCTTTTTATTTCTAAAACAGTCTGCCGAATTTTATGAAACCAAAGTGATGCTTAAACCTTTAATTAAATTTGTTCAGCGCTTTTACTTTTTTGTAGTCTAATTTAATGATGGGTGCATCAAAAAAAAAATTTAATGCGAATTTGTTTTTTTAATAAAAACGTGATTAAGTCTACCAAAAGATATAACTTTTGTAACTTTTTTTGTAGTAAAATTTGAAAGTAACGGTAGTTGGACCAAAAACAAAAACAAAAAAAAAAAATTTATGCGAATTTTTTGTTTCTAATAAAAACGGAATTAAGTCTATCAACCGATATCAACTTTTGTAACTTTTTTTGCAGCACAATTCTAATTTAAGGGTAGTTGGAAAGAAAAAACAAAAAAACTTTACAGCGAACTTTTTTTTCCAAATAAAAAAGTAATTAAGACTACCAAAAGATGTAACTTTTGTAACTTTTCCATAAACATTTTTTTTAACATTAAGAAAACGTTATATCTGTTGATATTTGTACTTTATAACGGCTTTATTAGAAATAACAAGTTTGCATTATTCATCTAAGGCGATTTTAATCAAATGACTAGCTCAACAAATTTCACAATAGCAAATCCTATTAAAGCAACTTTTCCAAAAACCGTTGACCTTAAGTGCCAGACGCTTTTTGAATCACCCATATGACGTCGATTAAAAGAAAAACAGCTAACAAAGTAGCTTCAGGGCTTCAAATCATAGCTGCATTGCCAAGCTAACCAATAGCATCTTTACCGAACTTAGTGCTACGAAACAAAAAATTGAATATGTAAACAGAAGATTGGAATATGCAAACTTAGTAGACGTGTTTTTTTGTCCGCTCCAGTTATTTCCTATTTACTTGTGTTTGTGACCAGCTTTTTTATATAGTTTTTTGCGAATACGCGTCTCTTCGATCACTTTCTAACTCTGTGCCCGTGAAAATAATTTAGTGTATGCTAAAACAAACCAAAGCAGAAATTTTTGCGAATTTAAAAACAATTTAAAAAATGACCACCAGAGCAAAAATGACACGCCAAACGGTATCCACTCCGCAAAACAGCGCGAGCACTCTAACCAAAGCGGAGAAAAAAGGGAGCTCGCCACCTCCTTTCTGGCTTGAGCGGATAGAGGAACAATTTGGTTCGAAACGAAGAAACTTGAAGTTCATATTCTCAATTTAAACCCATAAATATTGGTTCTGTAGCACTCGCTGTTGATCGAAATTACATTTTCTTCGAGAGCACACTTCAGTTTTTCCCATTTCTAGGTGCGAGCAATTTTTTTGCTATCACATTTGGTTTTATTTCAGCTAAGACTTCTCTTCAGTAAAACCACTGCCTAGGTCACCAAACAAGAACGGCTTGGCATTAAGTTTGCAATATTTCCGAAGCGTGAAGCGACTCATTTAGTTTCGTACTGTTAGCATGAAAAAGGCTAATGATTAGAAGTTATATCCATATTTGGCTCACCCTGCTTAAGCGCCAGGTATACGCACTTAGACTTATTAAAAACGAGTATTTGAAAATATTATTGAAAATATTTATTAGACGGGAAAAATGGTTTAATGCATTCAATATTGTTTGTTATTGTAGTTCATAGTGCATTCGTACATGAACATATCGCCCAATTATTTCAATAGTGACATAATCCAAAAAAAAAAAACAAATATATTTTGTAAATTTTTTTAATATTTTTAATATTTTTTAATTATTTCGTTTGAATATTTAAGTATGCATATGAGGCATAGTAAATTGAGAACTTCGAAACCCTTTCTCTGTACATTTTGGTTTCTTGAGTTATGACACTATTGAAGTAAATACGCGATATGTATATGTAAATATGTATGCATGCATATCTGTGTATGTGTATATATATACATATGTATATATATATATATATATATATATATATATCTATATATATGTATGGTATATGTAATACACACGTTTTTCGCTGCATTTGTACGCTTGTCTAGCCTGTCAGCCAGACGATTGCGTTGCAATGTGGTTTTCCTCGGCGACGCCTTAAATGGTCTGCGACTGTCAAGTGCGTCGATTGTTCGCCTGCTACTGCTGTTGCTATTGCTGCAATGCCTGTCTGCTGTGCTTTATTGTGCTCAACTATGCACTGGTGGTAGCTGCTTGGTGTATGGCTGTCGGCAACATCTCCACCTTCCTTTCACGCTGCAACTCACCTCACCTCGGTTAAGTTTTCGTGCCGCCAACTTTTTGGCTACTTTTGATTTTAGCAACTTTTTCAACCGGCTTATGAGTCAATCGGTATTGTGTCGACAACATTGAAACGAAAACACAGCAAACAAATATACGCACACACATACACATGACATACTTGTGTTCATGCAAACAATTACATACTTTTTCATGCAGTCAAACACAAAGTTAAGCATAGCCGCTGCCGCAATGCAATCAATGCACATACGCACATACATATATTGCCCACTTACAACAACAACAACAATTGTTTGTTTTGTTTATAAACTATTGCAATTGCATGACTGTCAATAGCCTCGTTGGCAACAAAGGCAATAACAACGCCAGCTATAAATAATTGCATGATGACAGCACATACACACACTCACATATACATGCATACATACATATATGGTATTTAAATACTTCATACTGAGTAAGCATGCAATACTCGAATTTATTTGAACCCACTAAGCATGCATTCACACACACATACACACACATGCACATACAATATAACAAGTAGTAGTTTTTCTTGTGTGTATCTGCTTTTGTATGTTTATTTGTATGTAAGTATGAGTAACTTTTGCATGCACAAAACAATAGCCATCGTCGCACTGCCCACTTCTTGCTGATGATGTAATTAAATATAAATTAACATAAATGCACAAATATGTGAGTGTGTGTTTGTGCAGCGCGTGCTGCACTTTGACGTTGCTGCCGTTGTTGTTGTTATTTTACTTTTGTTTACTTTTGCAATTGAAATTTTTACCACACCAAAGTGCGAAATGTAATTACAGCTGGTATTTTCAGTGAACTTTGACTTAGAGGGGAATTGTTTTATAAAAAAAAGTCTCTTCAAGAGGCTCTTTTAATATTTTTAAAAGTGTACTTTATTTTATTACATTGGCTAATGCAATTTTTGGTCTCTCATAAACCAGTCCCTCTCAAGGAGATTACGAAAATGTTGCCCAGTGAGGTTTCTTTAACTTTCCGTTAGGCTCTCGGGTCTGGCCAGACTTTTCTATAGCTTCCTAAAATTTAATTTTTTATCTATTGATCGGATATAACCTTATAAAAGTGTTCGACGTAGGGTTAAATGAACATATGCAGGCAACAAATTCTCTGTCTTTTAGAAAACTGTCTTGAAATTACGACATCTACATGAATAAGTTGGTCAAACATTACTAGACCAGCACGAAAACCAAAACTGTCATTCCACAATTGGCAGCAGAATGATTTAAAAGACCTCTAAATGCTGCCAGTAGCTACAAATATCCGAGTTGTTACAAGCTTTTTCAACGGTAGTTGCAAGATAATGAAAGACTTGGTAAAATTGGCAGGCTAGGCCTAAGACTGCGCTTGCTGGGAAAACTGGAAAGCGCAGACTAATTTGCAGCAAACCAAAGAGTCTTGTGAGTTTCCTCATTAATTCGTAGATTAGTGACTAGTGATTAGGGAGACCCGCTTGATTGCAGGACTAAGTGGCAAGGCGTCTGTTGTTGTTGTTGTAGCAGCATAAACATTCCCCATACTTGCCTAGAACCGACTGTCGTGAGAACGCAAGGCGCATTTATTAAAGGTGGTGGCACTAGACCAACAACAATGTTTTGTACGTTTTTGATTGTCACGGCAAAGTATTGGAAAAGTAGAAAACAAAAAATTAAATCGCTTTGTTTTATTCTGTGCTGTCAGCTAGATGGACACAGCGAAAGAAAAAAAAACAATCAGCTGATTTGCCAACACCACCTTTAATAGATTGGCTTTGTTAGGTGGCTTGCTCTCGTATCCAGGAATAGCTAACCTTGTATTCCGACTAAAATTAAAAAAAAGAAAATGTTTACCGGAATCTGTTTTCTATTTCTACATAAATTAGCAATGGCGTGAAATTTAATATGTATATGATTGCTGATCTTGTGAAGTTCGCAGAAAACAGCACCCCAAGCAATTTTCAGACATTTAATGTTTCGTGTTGTTGCTTTTTTCTTGCTGAAAAATGTTTCAAAAGTAATCAGTATTTACAGTATCAGAACATACACTACATACATACAAAATGTCTTTGCCATAAATACTTCAATGCAATAAAAAAAAAGCGTCACGCATTTACTTTGGCTAAAAATTTTCCACTAACCCCAAATCACATTTACGACTGAGCACGCCCCGCCGCATGCTACGCAAGTAACTACATACAAATATTTGTAATTATGAAATAAAATATTATTATTTAGCGCTAACCCAAGTATAAATTGCTAATATGTCGCTTCACGTCTTGGTTTCTGCTTGAAGAGTGTCGTCGCTGGCGATCAGCATAGAAATACCTACCATCAACACAAATGAAACTCGCCGCTTAAAGACACACATAAATGGCTAATTGCAGTGGCGAAAAGTGCTGGTTGATTGCTAAAAATAATTCAAAAAAAAATCCCAAATTGAGTTATAATGTTTTGCTTCATAACTTTTAAGCGATTTTTGCCTTTGACTTATTCTATTCATTGTTACTCGACAAGCCACTACTGCAAATTTACGTGACAATCAAGTGGAGTTTAGTTGTCATAAAACAAAAATTTGCAAATATTATTAAAAAAATACCAAAACCAAGAACTAGCAAACCACAATTATATTGTGGTATTGCTTTTTTTCATTTATTTGAAATATTTATTTTTATTGTCATACATAAAAATATTCTTCTGCCACTGTTTGCGCGTGCGCTAAAAATAAATGCTAATAGAATATAGATTCATAAATATGTACTTACTTAGTTGTGTACTAGCCACGATTAACAATTCACAAAAAGCAAGACAAAGCAACAAAAATCAATTAAAACTAAGGTCAGTTTTGAATGTCTAGATTTGAAAAAAAAGAAATAAATAAATAAATGCAAAGTTATAAACATTAAAGTATGTTTACTATGTTTATCATAAATGAGTAATTACGCACGTATATACAAAACACATAAACATATGTACACTAATGCTTCTAGCGGTCTTAAATTGTTGATTTTATTAGCATGGCCGACTGTGTGAGCTGGTGATAGATAGACATGCAGAATGAGTTATGGACCGATATTTGCTTATGGTAAAATGACATATAATTTTAAAAACACTTCAAGTTCGAATAAAGTGGGGACAATTAGTTGAATTAAAAATTAGCTAAATTAATAAATTAAAATTACTTAAAACAATTGCCACATCCCAGAGCTACGCAGTAGGTCAAAAGGCCTGCAGCAATCAAAACTTTTACGACTTCCAGCTGAAGTTTTGTAGTTGTTAAGTTGCATTTAGGGAACATTGAGTACGACAAAAATAAAATGTCGTCTTCTCTTCATAATCAATGGGAATAAAAAGCAATCAATATTAGTTTGGGGAAGAAGAACAACAGAATGGAACAGAATGGAATTTACAGAAACAGTAAACGATTTTTTTAGTGTGAAATGTCACCTTGGCAACGAGCATAAACTTTAAATTGTTTGATCGATACTTTACGAGATTTTGGATTTCTACCGAGATAATGGATTTCTTACATCCTTTGTTGGTTGTTGTGCCACAAATAGTAGGGCCTACAGTTTTATGCCTCATTATGGTTTTCGTGAGGAGCCTCTTCATGCCAAAAATACTCTCGTGTGTGTGCCGTTGTCTACTGAGCGGCGAAGCTTTTAGAAAAAACTTTTTTTATTAGTTGGTGTTTCGTGCCTGAGGTTTCGCATTAGGGCACTACCGAATGTTAATCACGATTAATATGAAATTTCCAAATTTTCTCGTTTTGAGGAGCTGAGTAGAGCTGATATTTGTGAGAGTGCAATTTTTTTGTTTTGAATTTTTGTTTGTTTTTGTAATTTTCTTGCCTTTTTGGTAATCGTTAATTCGATTAAATTTTTATAATTAATATTTTTTTAATATTTTGGTTTTTGTAATTCTTTAAAATTTGTTTTGGTTTTTGTGTTATTCTTTTGTATTTTTGTTTTGTTTTTATAGCAAAACTGGGGATAATTTTGTCCTGTCCTATTGCAATAAGTGTGGAATTAAAGAATTTTCGTCAGAATTATTAAGGGGGAACACCACTGTGAACGCGTGAAAATTAAGTGATTTTCATGAATTTTATTTATAAGTAGGGATGATTATTTGAGGATCGGACAAATTATAATTTATTTAACGTATATTCAACTATACTGACACAAATTTTTATTAAAAAATATTAAAAAATTACAATTGTTATTAATATTAATGCAATGGCGTCATAAAAAACTGATGCACCCTGGTGGCCACGATACAGCGGTGAAAAATCATCTCAAAGCAGAAAACCAACAAAATTCTTAATCTATGCATCAATGGCTATCGTCGTACGTGGCGTTTTTTTTTTTTATTTTTTTATTTTTTTTTGAGAAAATGGTGCAGGTTTGAAAAATGAGTTTGTGTTTTTACACTTTTTTCTGTTTTCGAGAAAAAAAATATAAATTTTTGGAATTTTTAAAAACAGCTATGCACGACTGTAGCCAATACATGTACAAAAATTAAAAAAAAAAATTTAAACCGGTTCATAAGTCTTCGAGAAATCGAGGCCACCGTGTTCAAAAAAGTCGTTTTGAGAAAAGCGCGTTCACTACCTGCACTTACTGTATTGGCTATAACTTCGTCAATTTTCATGATTTTAAGTTAAAATTGTTTTTACATATTTTACATAAATCGATTTTTTGGAAAAATCACAGTGCTGTTCCCCTTAAAGGTAGAAATTCTCATTCAAACAATTATGTTTTTAATCTCTTTAAACAAATTCGATTGTTTTTTGATTTTGAATAGATTTTTTCATCTAAATGAGGATTGCTGATGTCCATGTAATGGACAATAGAAGCATGCTTTTCCGATTTTTTTCCGGCTGATTAGGTGCTTCTAAAGAAATTACCCTGAAATCGACTGTCGGTTAATCTGGCCGTGCTTTTGAACTAGATGATTTTTTTGCATGTACGAGTATATAAAGTTAAGTGTGTCATCGTAGAAATGAAAGCATCGATCACGAACTAGTCACAGTGCGGTGTTGATATTTGTATGTATCGCCTCAAATGACGTAATTGTCTAGGTAATCGATGCTTAAATGTTAGCGCTTCCTCGAAATGCTAAGCACGTTGCGCAATGATATAGAGTTTAATTTTAATTTTGTGATTTCTGCTGTCAAAGGTGCTTCTCTCATTTTTTTCATTCATTTTTGTTTTCTGAATTTTTCTATCTGCTCGCGTCCTGCCCCGCGCTCTCCTCTTTTTTTGTACTTTTATGGTACTTTTGTTTCATTATTTATTATTACATTAGTTTGTTTCGCCTTTAAATTAAGTTTTATGCAAAATTTTCAACACACGTACACTCAGAGTCTTCACGAGCAAACAAAATTTATGATAAACAGCAACACTTTCATAAGCAAATGAACAAATCACATACATACATAAATGTATAGTGAAGTAGCACAAAGGGAAAACAAAGCCGCATATGTAGATATGTAAATAGCCAACTTAACTTTTCGGCCATAAATTAATCGCGACCATGTTTGTTCAACGCGTCCTTGGCAAGTGTCAAGCGCAGCAGCAAATGGATAAGTCAAAGCTGGATGAGTTGAAGTTATGGCGCTGGTGCTGCGTCTTGCGTACATACCAATTAACTGATGTACACCTATATAGTTTACTCATATCTACCCGTGTATTGTATTATATTTACTTATGCATATGCGCACTAAGAACACTCCCAACCGGCACAAGAGCGTCAAATTGGCCTGTGAATGGCGTAGTGTCAACAAACTGCAGAGTTTAAACAGCGCTACGCCCACAAAATTATAATAGAGGTGATATCAAGTTAATTGCGTGATTTGCTGTATTATGCGCACCAATGGCACTTTAGTGGTTTTTTTGTACACACATACATATCCACTATTTCATTTCAAGTAAATCAGCTTAATGTGTGTGTGTGTGGTTCATTTCATTGATTGAAATCTGATAAGAAAAGTGCGAAAAAGTACGTGAATCTAAATCTCTTAATGGTTTGGGGATTTCACTTAAATCTTATCATCATTGCGTTAGCATTTTGTTTCCTGTGAAGATAAGTTTGGTAAATGATCACGAAAATACACGAAATGACAGCTGAAAATTGGCGCAGCAGTAGTGAGCTCTTACCTCAGTTGCTTCTAGAAGTAGTTTAGTTTAGATAAGAAAGGTCAGGATTTTGCCACATGCTGTATAGGCTTCTTGTCTAGATTTGGTTGTGAAACAGCTGAAGTGAAATGCGCTGGAAAGTCCACACAATTAGCCTTCATAGAGCTTCATTAATTTGTTTCTAAATTAAAACGAAGCAAGTATACAAAATGTTATATAAGGAATCTGCTACAGATTTGATTTACACAAACCCCAAAAGTGGCCAAAGCTTTTCTAATCGACCGAAGCTGTTATGAGATTATTTTTTTATATAAACTTTCACACCATTTGCGACACAATTTCTATATATATGTACATATGTATAAAATTAGCTCTTACACCCTGTTTGGGTATCGGGCCGAACTCCTCCTATTTGTAGCGTGCGTCTTGATGCTGTTCCACAAATGCGAAGCCATACAGTTTTAAGCCAACTGCGAGCGACAGATATCTTTTATGAGGAGCCTTTTTATGGCAGTAATACACCTGGAGGTTTGCTAATGCCTGTTAATTTCTATAAATGCACACAAATTTTAACTTAAGTTTGATACTCGCAATTTCCAAAAAAAAAAAAAATATTAAAAATTAAAAAATTAAAAACAAATAAAAATGAAAAAACGAAAAGAAAAATTTAAAAAAAATAAAAAATAAAAAAAAAAATAAAAATTGAAATTTCTTTTTTTAATTCCAAGAAAATTAAAAAAAAGCACAAAAGCACGTCAACTGTATTTGTGCACTTGAAGTTGAAATAGTTGCACACACTCGCGCACACCTAAGCTGTAAGCAGCGAAACAGGCACTTTTTTACTTTTGGAATGCTTCGCATTTTAGCTTGTTGCTCACGTACGCGTGTGTTCGCCTTTGGCTTTACAAACTTCTTCCTTGTTAGCGTGGGAATGCACGTGGTTAAATTTAAAAAATTTAAAAACGTCAGTGCAAAAAAACAAAAAAAAATATTTACAATATTACATATATTCACGTATATATGTGCATGTGTATGCACGTATGTGTGTCTATAAAATACTGAATATGAAACATTTGTGACAAATAAAATTATGAAAAAATTCAAACAAAAGAAAATAGTTTTACTTCCTTTAAATTTCTTAAATTTAACTTTTCATGCGTCATATGTGTTTGTATGTGTATGCATGCATTTTTATACATAATATAAACACTTTTAAATCCATACACATGATATACCAATAAATGTGAAGGAAAGGCGTTGAAATTTAAGAAATTTAAGGAAGTAAAATTTATTTAAATTTCATCAGGTGCACTCATAAATATTTATTTATATAGATATATGTATGTACACCCTCATGTGCGAATGCAACAAAAGCACGCTCTAATGAATTTTATTTCACACCTACATGTAAATAGTATGTAAATATGCATGTATGTACATATGTCTGTGTTGATTGTGTGCTCGAAATTCTCATTTGTTTTTATCCCACTTGTTGAGGTTGCGTATACGCCCTGCCTGTAACGCCGCGCTACACTCAATTCACACATACGAGTATAAGTGTACAATTTTAAATGAGGAAATAAAAATTTCTTCACACATCCGTGCTTTTGCTGATTATATGTGTGGAAAGCATACATTTTAGGAAGCAATAAAAAAAGCAAAAACAAAAACACTTCGTTACAAGTGATGGGTACGTTTTAAAGTTAACAAAAGAAAATGAAATTTGCGTAGACAAGCAATTGCGTATGCACGGAATGATTAAGTAGGCACGGGCGTGAATGCTGCTATTTGAGGGTGCAAATGTAGGTGGAAATAAGGAACTATTCACAACCAAGTGTGTTATATTTCGATGTTTAGTAAAAATTTAATGTGTCGATTTTCCCAACAACAATTAGATAACAGAAAATATAATATTATTTAGTTCTTTAAAAAATAAAACAATTGTAAAATAAAAATTGATAAAAATTTGGTGAATGCCACATATTTGGCGCCCATGAAAAAATTTTAAAATTAAAAAAAAAAACTGGAATAACTCTTTCCATTTTACGCAACAAGAGACGTCCGTAACCGGATGATATTATGTAATGTAATATATTATTACACATATTTCAGCGCTTGCGCTCCACAATTGTATGGGTAACTTTTAATATTAAAAAAAAAAAACAATGGTAACCCTATTCTTAAAAATTAAAAAAACATATAATATTTGCGCATATAACGGGCGTAAGCGTATTTGAAAAACGAAAGATCGGCATAAATGAGAAATTATTTTTAATTGAAAAATATGTGGCAACCCTACACAAGAAATGTACATAGATTAAATCTTGTTTGCTTTCGATAGACAGTTTTAACATTTGCCAATCAAGGTTTTGTTGTATATGTATTTTTTATATTATTTGTATATGGCCACCCTGCTCTAAATTGAACCCGGTTTATGGTTTTAATTCTTATTAACGTTTTAACTTTTCAAACAAAACAGCGACTTAACCTTACTTTTGCCAGAAAACAGTTCGTTTTTGCAACTGTTAAATTAAAAAAGAAAAGTGGGGCAACCTTATTCGTGGAATTTACAATATTACAACAGTATACAACTCAAAGAGAAAGCTGGGACATATCAAAAGATATTAGCGCATATATCAAAATTAATTTTGCATGAATGGCGCACACTTCTTGCGTGAACACATATGTGGCAACCCTATTAGGAATCATTTTATAGATTAAAACTTCCGGCTTGATGAGCTTAGTGTAGATAATTGATCGGCCAATCGAAGTTTGCTCTTAAGATATTAATATTTAAATACACATGGCAATCCTGCTCTTAAAATTGAAATCAATTGAAATATATTCAACACCATTTCTATGGGCGCAATAATTTATTGATCGCCATTAACATTTTTCAAGCAAAACCGCCACCAAATCTTGCTTTGGCAGGAAATCGAAATGCTCTTTCTATATTTAGCAAATTTTTATCTTAAATGCAATCGAAATAATTAACATTGACAGCAGCTTACACCCAAAATCGTTAAGTGACTTCATATGGAATTCACACAATTGTCTGTATGTATGTGTGTGCGCACTCGTACATCTACGGACTGGGCTTTTGGCAAAACCACGTGAAACGACTCAGCACTTTTACTCGTAGTTACATTTAAGTTATTTTCTGCCGTAGCTGAAGATGTATTAATTACTAAATTTTGAACAAAAACAAAAAAAAAAGAACCAACCAAAACAAATCAGCTTGTTCTAAATGTAAAAACTGCGCAAATCAAAGAAGTTGTTTTGTTATAAGTAAACAGCAATGGCTATGTTATAGACCTACACACAAACACATGAATAGCTTGCAAAATTGTATTGAACAAAGGAAAAGCATGAAAATATTTTGTTTATTTTTATAGTAAATTTATGCAAATAAACATTTGCCAAGTTAAATTGGCTGATTGCCTGTTTACTTGGTGAACAAATTTAAATCACACACAAAAATAATATTTACGGCGGCAACAACTGCAGCTGTCATATTTTATATGTACGTCGGCGGACACATTTTTACCAATGCTCGGCTTAAGTAGTTTCGTTTTTGTCAGCGCTTTATGATTTATTCTAGCGCAAAGAATTGATCAAGAGGGGCAGGGAGGGGGCGTGGGTAAAAGGGAACACGTGTTAGAGATTAGTGTGCGGCTTTTTTGGTAGTCTCTAGTCAGCATTAGCATTAGCGCGCTTGTAAAACCAGATACACCACCAGCGTGATGAGTTTACCGAGCCACTTACACGCGCTTACCTGCAGGGTCGTGCACGATATGCTTTTCATTTTACTAATTGATTTTAGTTTTTATGATCTTAGGGCGTCAAATTGTTCCACTACCTTCCATGCCTTTAGCACGTCGTCTCTTCACAAACTTCAACTAATTAAATATTCTTTTCTCAATTTCTTTTCAGACAACATTTTGGCGGCACGCCACAACCCAGCACATCGTAGCAGCACCTCAAGCAGCGGTGTTGCAGCGAGCGATGATCTTGTTTCAAGTTCGAGTAATGAGGACTTAAGCGCCGTCTACTCGGTTATCTCGCAGCCGGATAAAAAGACTGGTAAAGAGACGGGACGTAGGAATCGCCAGCAGCATCACCGCAAGCGTCACAGCGAGCAAAACCTAGTCCGCATCATTCCTATAAATGGCAACGAGGATAGCAAGGAAAATCGGCGTCCCGGACAGCAGCAAGCGCAATGTCAAAGCCAGCAGCAGCAACAACAGCAGCAGCAACAGCCTTCGAAGACGGCTAACTTAAATCTGCGAAAAACAGCTGCACTGAAAGCGGCAAACACACACACGGCGTGCAGCAACACTGGTGGTAGCACCAATGCGAAGTCTAGCAAAGCTGCATCAACGTCGTCGGAAACGTCATCGGTTTCGAGTTCACCCACCAATTCGGCGAACTGTTCGCCCACTGCCTCGCCCACCGCAAGTAAGCGTAACGTGGAAAATTTGCGCAGAGTTGCACGCGCATTCGTGCCACGAGTGCAGCAGCACACCAAACTGAATATGTCGGAGGGAGAGTTTGTGCAACATTTGCAGCGCTACGTCATAGATCCTAATTTATTACGCATCTATGGCTACCCAGTCGAGAGCGCGATCCACGAAGGGTGTATTGAAGTACAAAAGTGCTTCCCCCGTCCATCAGCAGCGCACTCATCTCATACGACGTCCGTAGTTAATATTGTCGATGGATTGGAAATAAGCCGTCCTACTAGCAGCAGCAGCAGCAGCGACTCTACAACCACTGCCACCACCAGCCAGATCGAAATACAATCGACGGTCGGCGACAATTCGTCCGATTCCGGCCAAGGATCTGCCAATTCTACTCCGCCCTCCTTGGATTCAGATTCGAGCGAAGCAGGGGAGGACGAACCAGCGACTACCACCGTTTGCTTCACACCAAACGGGCAATTTCAAATTTTCTCCCAATACGACCAGTCATTGGAGAAGCAATGCGTGCGCTGTATGCGCACATTTCACGTAACCGAATCGGGCGAATACCTCACTCACGAGAGCTGCACGTTCCACTGGGGTAAACTCCATTTCAACTATGTCGGCAATGGCTACGCCTCACAGTACACCTGTTGTGGGGGCACCAAGGAGACGGAAGGTTGTTCACACAACCACCTGCATGTGTGGACCGGCGCTGTGGTGGGTATTAATGGCCCCTACAAGAATTTTGTGCAAACACGCCTGCGCAGCAGCTATAAAAGTATTACGCCCAAAGTGTATGCTCTAGACACAGAGATGTCGTTTACGGGGCGTGGACTTGAAGTGACCAAGGTGACGATGGTTGGCTATGATGGCCAATTAGTTTACGAGCATTTCGTGCGGCCCGATAAACCTGTGGTGGACTACAATACGCGTTTCTCGGGAATCACCGAAAAAGACATCTCGAGTAAGGACGTAAAGACGCTGGAAGAGGTGCAAAAAGATCTGCTCGAATTCATCGATGCCGAAACCATCGTAATAGGCCACGCTCTGGATAATGATTTGCGTGTGCTGCGAATAGTGCATAAAAATATCATTGATACGTCGATCACATTCCCGCACCCAAGCGGCTTCCCGTACCGTCGCGCGCTAAAGAACCTGACGAAGTCATATCTTCATCGCGACATCCAATGCAGTGATGCCGGGCACAATAGTTTCGAGGACTCAATGGCGTGTCTAGAGCTTATGATGTGGAAAGTGCGTAAAGACACTTTGCGGCCGACAGCATATTGAGCAACAGGCGGGTCGCTGAGCGAGACCAACACTATGTGTGAGCCTCAGTGTGTATTGGGTGTTGTAACTGGTGGTGTGGTGTGGCGTGGCGTGAGTGAATGAGTGATGATGAGTGTGGCTGTGAGCGCATGAGGAGCTCGCTGTGTGCTCTATTGTTTTTACAATACACATACGACACATTATTGTATCTATGTGTGAGTGTGTATGGTAATTTTCTACAAGTACTGCTTAATTTTTTACTAATTAGCTACAACATATACATATACATATACATATGTATGTATGTATATATTTATATATTACGACAAGTTTAAAGTAAAGAAAACTTGCTTGTGTGGCAGCTGGCCCGCATTTGCCGCCTGAGCGTGGGAAATTTATTGCACTTTCCAGCTCAGCGTGCGCGTGCATGACGCGCGGTATGGCGCAGTGCGGGTGCCTCCAAAAACTAATGTGAAACCGTACCAGAAGAAAGTAGCAAAGCCGTTGTAGCGACAGAAAGCAATCTCGGATTATTGAAAAGCTGCTGACATTCAAACAAAAATGGAGCGGAATTTTTTTAGAAAATACTATGAACTGATTAATTGCTGTGATTTTTTGCACTAGCGCACGCTGTTCTCATTTTTTTTTTTTTCAAATTTTCACCCTCGCAAATTCAAACGAAACAGGAGGGAAACCAAAAAAAACTAAACTAAACTAAACGAATATGAAATTTTTATTGCCATGATATAACAAAGAAAGTAGTTTCACTTGCAAGTTTTTGACAGATATAGTAATTTTTGAAGTTGCATATATATTACCAGCAGCGTTGCCACATTATTAATATCTTAAAAATCAATTATGGTGTTGTGAGCTGGGTGTTTCTTTAGCGTAATTACATAAATTTCTTTTTTATTAGTCTTCTCAGACGAACCCATGATTGTAGTTGTACAGGATATGTATGTATATGTATGTATCACCAATACATGCACACAATTTAAATGTACTGCCCATTACAAGGGATAAACGCATATATGTACATATGTATGTACTTACGCTTAAGGATAATCCGAACTCGGAACATCTATATGTATGTTATGTTAACATAGTTGTGTTTGTGATTTTATTTAATAAACAATTCAATTCAACCAACGCATAAAGTTGTAATTTTTCTCAACTTCCTATTTTCATATTTAGCTTTGCACTTTTTTAGGGAAGAAGAAATCCCTAAAACTTTTGCGCAAATGGTGCGCAAACTGTTTTATGGACGATCTTCAGCTCCTGCGCGATGCCACGACTACTAACAAATGCCGGTCAACTTCGATTATTTCTGTGATTTTATCAACATTTTCTTCTTTACAAAAATGCCAGAACGGAATCGGCGAAACCAAAATTGCATGTCATCAGCTGTCACAGTATCGGCACCATAAACAGCATTCACACTTTCAGCGGCCTGGCCTGGCTTGCATTTTCGCCTTTATGAAAGAAAGCTGTAAAATGTACTGAATTTCATCTTTGTTGACATCCCTTACTGTTGACCGGGTGTAACTCACAACTGAATGGAACAAAAAAGAAAAGAAAAAAAAATCCATAAACTTGAAATTGTTATGATCGCAAACTTTACAAGTATGTCGATGCACTACAGTCAACTACCGAGAAAATAATGGATTTTTTTTTCTCCAAAACTCCATATAATTGGCTTTTTCACTCTTTATTTGCTGCTTGGCCGAGCTCCTGCTGCAATTTGTGGTGTGCGTCTTTTAGAAAATGGAAGAACCTACAATTTTATGCCGTTTCCTGCCATTCGGAAGAAGAAAATGGTTTTATGAGAAGATTTTTTCATGGCAGACATACGCTTGGATGTTTGCTTTTGCTTGCCATGAAGCGGCCGCTTATACAAAACAAAGGTTTTCTATTGCTTGGGGTTTCGTGTTCGTGCATTTCCGAGTGGCAGTCGCACATCGAACCCATTCGGCTAGTTTGAGTTTATAGTAATTTAAACACCGAATGTGAAAGAGTGGCCTACCCAAGAACAAGAAAAAAAAATGCTTAACAAGTTTTTCGTCTAGAGCTGCATTTGAGTAGTACAATAAATTTTGCAACAAATTTGTGCTTGCAGTTAACTGCTCACTATTTAAATGAAGAGTGAGTTGAAATATTCCAACATATCTGAAATATAAGGACGCGTATTTGTTTTTGCATTAATTAATGCATGTTTTATGCTGTCCAAAGCTGCGATTATTGGTGTCGTACCTTAGTGATGACCGTAACCATAGCAATCAGCTATGCTGATCTAACATGAACATCACTGTAAACGATTATTGGTTCGGCACCACTATAGCACCATAGTACCATAGCACCATAGCAGCGTAGCCGTAGCCGTAGCCGTAGTCATAGCCGTCTACAACTATTGAGTTTTGGTTTTTGCCCGTAACTGTAAGCAGCTGTGCAATACTTTACATTTGTTTTGATATTTGCGTTACTAATTTGAATATTACAAATGAACGATGAGAAATTAAATGACTTAGTGGAAAATTATTCGTTTTTTTATGACACTGCAATGCAAAGCTACTGCAATATCAGCTGTTTATGGTTACGTCACATGACTAATCGTTAAATGCTGTAATGCTGCGGCTATGGTTATGGTTACGGCACCGTTAATTGCAGCTTAGATCTTATCTCTATGCTGGTAAAAGGTTGAGTGCACACATTTTAGAGCGCATTTCACAAGGCGGCCGCCGTAGCCGAATGGGTTGACATAGCTTCGAATCTCGGTGAAGGACCAAAATGAAGAAAAAGCTTTTTCTAATAGCGGTCGCCCCTCGGCAGGCAATGGCATACCTCCGAGTGTATTTCTGCTCTGAAAAAGCTTCTCATAAAAATATCTGCCACTCGGAGTCGGCTTGAAACTGCAGGTGCGCTCCATTCGTGAAACATTGTGAAACAACATCAAGACGCACACCACAAATAGGAGGAGGTCGGCCAAAACACCCAAAAATTAAAAGAAGAAAAAAAAAATTCACAAGCTTTTCCTGCATCAAGTCGCAGGTCTCTAGCCGTTTTTGCCTAACAAAGCGAAGTGTGGAAAATTAAAAAACAAAAAAGCGTATACCGGCTTTCTTGCATTGCAAACCTGTGCGAGTATTTATTTTCGCAGCTTGAAAATGCGCAACTCATTTTTTTCTGTTTTTTTTTTCTCTTATACAATTGAGTTTGAATTGAATTGCAGGCAGGAAAAATTTAATTACAATTTTCAATTATTTTGCTATACATATTTCGTTGAACATGTCAGGGGGCCAGCAAAAGCCAAATGGCTAACGTGGCTGTTAATGCCTTTAAGTGAAACTACCTTCTTCTTTGTATCCTGCTTGTTCCTAAACAACACAAAATAAACAAATAGACAAAAGCGAAATAAAACAAATTTATGTCAAAGTAAACGTTTTTGTGAAAAAAGTAAATTTGTTAAACAAAAAAAAAAAAACAAAAAACAGTTTAATTTAGAAAAACAAAATTGTGTAAAATTTTTGTAAAATTTCACTCCAGTTTTGCCAATTTACATTTGTTGTGAATAGAAATTTCATTTGCATATACGCACATACATATTTACTATTTACCGCATACAAACGTACAAGTAATCGATCTGCAACAGCATTCATTGAAGGAAACATACGAATATTATTTTATGTATTTGCATCTCATAGCATCTTTTTTTACTTAGATAGACTAGACACATACATACATACACGTACACATGTGCAAGCTACACCTAACAAATGTAGCTTAAATTTTACATTGTTAATATTGATTTTTAACATTGTTTAAATGCATACGATTTTTTTTCGTTTTTTTATTTTTTTTTTTTTTGTAAGCTTTCATAAACTTTATCTTATTATTTATTTATGAAATTATCATTCACCAATTACGATTAGAAACAAATTTAAAACTAAAAAAAAACAAAACGACAACAAAAAAACAAAAATCAAAAATCAAAAACTAAACAAGATGGCACAAGAAATGCCCAAAAAACTAAAAATATACCTAAAAGCACAAAAAAAATTAATTTTTAAAAATTTGTTTGTAAGGTGGCCAACCCAGTTGTTGACCTCCCACCATTTCATGCAAGTCTAATTTTTAGTATCTTTGTAATTCTAGTTATAAGTTTACCACGATAAAATAAAGAAAAAGATATCATTTTGTAAAAACCAAACAAGAAAATGCATTATTGCGTTAAATATTTTATAAAAATGTTTACATTTTTACTCAAAGGCGAACTACAACTGGCTTTTAAATCGGACAACAGCAACATTTAACGATGTTGCTTAGTTTACAAAAAATACGAATTGTAAAGAGAAATATTTTGTACATCCGCTGTTGCGCTGCCTGTACATAGTTGTCATGCGAAGTAAGGAGAATGAGAAACCAGAAGCAAAAACAACCACATAAATCACTGCAAAACAAAACCCATTGTAAAAATTGATGTTCCTAGTTTATAAAAATGTACATACAAAAATGTATAGAAAGCAAAATTAGTTGTAAACTTTTTTAAGAAAACGAAAACGAAAGCGAGATCAAAAGAAGAGCAGCTGAGTAATTGGTTTTCTTTTAATTCCTTTTTTCAACCGACTTCGCACGCATTTGTAGAGCGCGCACATTTTAGAACCGTTTTTTTGTAAAACAAAATTTTACAGCAAAAAGCAAAAAATATCAGAAAACAGCAACAAAATATACAACAAATCGATTTATTAGCAAAATTAGCCTTAAAAAAATATATATATATACCTATATACATATGTACAAGCATATGTATGTATATAAATACAAAACAAAAAAAAACAAAAATAACTTAACGAACATGAAATGTCTATCAACACTTTTGTTGAGACGTTTTATGGTTGGAAAAATAAATGTTGATTTATTGTTTACGATAATTTGAAACAAAAACAAAACTTTCTTTTTATTCAAGTATACCGAACTTTGGTCGGAAAGCATAAGCATCAGTTGAGTGTAAGTATGGATAAATAGAGAGAAATGCGTAATACTGGGTTGCCCATATTCGACGGACCCATGTGTTTTTTTTTTTAAATCAAAGAAAAACACAATTTTTTTGATGTTGACAATAATAATCATTTTAGTTGGTTCAAGTAGATTTGTTGACATCACTTTTTGAATATGATATCTCTCAAATGGCCGCCTTGAGCCTGTGCGGCGTATTGTGCCCGTTTTGCAGCATTTTCCATAGTTTTAGCTAACATTTCGGCTGGAATAGCGGCTATTTCCTCACGGATGTTGTTCTTGAGTTCTTCTATGGTCTTTGGCTTATTAATATAAACTTTTGATTTTAAATATCCCCACAAGAAGAAGTCAAGTGGCGTTAAATCGGGCGAACGCGGTGGCCAGTCAAAATCGCCATTTTTCGACATCAAACGACGAGGAAACAATTTCTCCAAAAAATCGATTGTGGTGCGAGCTGTGTGTGCTGTGCTGCCTCATACGCTTTCGACGAATAATTGGCATCACAAAAGTGGTTATCATATCGCGATAACGCTCCTGAGTGACGGTAACAGCTTGACCATCTTCATTTTCGAAGAAAAACGACCCAATCATCGTTTTCGCACTAACCCCGCACCAAACAGTGACTTTTTCGTAGAAAAGAGGTACCTCTTGAATTTAGTGAGGATTTTCAGTGGCGTAAACACGGCAATTTTGCTTGTTTACCGTCCCATTCAATATGAAATGAGCCTCATCGGACATGATGATTTTGTTCTTCTCCTTCTTCTTTTGACTTCTTTTGTTGAATGTAAATTTCAACAATTTGGGAGCGCTCGCGTGGCGTGTACTGTTCCATGGTAAAAATCTGCTTGGACTGACGCTTCCAATGCGGTATGTCATTAAGCGATCTGACGTCTCTGTCAAAAGATACAGGGTTGCCAGATGGGTCCGTCGTACTTGGGCAGCCCTGTATTAGGTGGAATCATGCAAATACAGCCTGTTACATAAGAGCGTGGTCACTGCTACACGTATGTAGATAAAAAATCAGAGCGTCCTGTTTCTCTTTCTATGACATAGAGCGCACACCTCAGTCCTTCATGCTTTTTGTAAAAAGTTAGCTGTCTGTCAAATTTAGTCTTCCATTGAGTGGTTTTTCGAAATGAGTGCTGTTTACGTCTCTCGCTTTGAGGCAATTCTCGCTTTGTTTGCATGAAAAAGGACCCAAATTAACGCAAACTGCTGCTGCGAAATATATGGGAAAGTCGAAGGAGCTCGCAAGTGGATAAATCGCTATAAAGAGGTCGGTAACGTTGATGATTTTCCTAAGCGTGGAAGTGCAAGCAAAGTCTCAAAAAAAGACGAAAAAAAGATTCTCGCTTTGACTTTACGTGGAGCTGCTGTGAAATTGAAAGCAAAAGGTGTTGTTGACATACTATACGGAACGATTCGCAGGCACTTGCTGGCCAATAAACTGAAATATCGCAGTACTTTGCAAAAACCAATGTTGAGTGCAAACCACGTTGAAAAACGAGTGGAATGGGCGAAGGAAAACCTGGACCGCGATTGGAGCAACGTAATTTTTTCTGATGAATCCTCCTTCTGGGCATTTCCGAGCATCAAACACGCCCGGACAACCTCCACCAGTAGGATGCTTCAACGGACTGTTAAACACCCCGTCAAGGTCCATGTTTGGGAGTGCTTCTCAAACAGAAGTTTCGGTACTTTGTTCTTATTTACCGAGAATTTAAATGCCGAAAAAATGAATAAAATATATGAAAAGGCTTTGTTACCATCTGCTAAGCAATGGTAAATTAAGAAAAATGAAAGCTGGATCCTTCGAGCGTGTAGGGAGTGGAAGGCGCAAAACGGAGTTGTCACTTTAGATTGGCCATCTAAGTCACCGGATGCAAATCCTATAGAAAATGTGTGGGATCTGATGAAAATGCAGGTTTGCAGACACAAGCCATGTAATTTAGATCAACTTTCTAGACAAATTCGGAAAATTTGGAGGTCTTTTCCGGTAGAATATGCAGAAAAACTAGTGGAAAGTATACCCCGACGGTGCCAGACCATAATTGACAATGCAGGAGATTGGACTTGCTACTGAGGTATTGACGTATTGCATTGAGTATTGACGACCAAATTATCAAGAAATTTGCGAATTTTCGAAAAATCAATTGTTGTTATTATTTGACAGTGATCACGCTCTTATGTAACAGACTGTACGAGGGCGTGTTGAAAAGTTTCCAGTCCCATTAGTCAATTCTGGCGCTAGTAGGTCTAAGCTTCAAAAATTTGTTTTTTTTTGCAAGCTGGGTCTTTTTTCACGAAGTTTTCCTTCAGCTGCATGATTACCATTCGGAATTCACAGAGAGGTCGTTGGTTCGAATCTCGGTGAAAGCAAAATTAATAAAAACATTTTTATAATAGCGGTCGCCCCTCGGCAGGCAATGGCAAACCTCCGAGTGTATTTCTGCCATGAAAAAGCTCCTCATAAAAATATCTGCCGTTCGGAGTCGGCTTGAAACTGTAGGTCCCTCCATTTGTGGAACAACATCAACACGCACACCACAAATAGGAGGAGGAGCTCGGCCAAACACCTAACAGAAGTGTACGCGCCAATTATTATTTATTTATTATTTCCTTCAGCTGGTCTAAAAGGTTACAATAATATTCAGAATTTTTGTTTTACCAATTTGCAGGTAACTCACAAACAAAATTCCTTTCGCAACAGATAAAACTGATTATTTTTATATATTTTTATGTTTTTGTGAGAAATTACTTCAAAATCGGACTTATCGATTGTGTTTAACTATCGGAAGGACAGCTATTCTTGACCGTTGTGAAAATGAAAATAAAATGTATATATGTACATATTAAACGAAATGACTTTAGTTATGCCACACGCCATTATTCCAATGAAACCCAGTTTAGTACCATTTACAAGAGGAATAATTGTTACGAATACATCACTTATAGGTTTATACTACTACTGTTTCTTCTTCCTCTTTATTGGCGCGATAACCGCTTAAGCGATTTTGGCCGACACAATTAAAGAGGAGAGATGGCACAAAGGCATGAAGCCTGGCCACAGGACTTTTCACATTTACACATACGGCTCTAAAATTTAAACGGAGTGGGAACGGGCATTTACTGCTCAAAACTAGGGATTAGGCAGCCTATCAAGCTGCCAGACCAGAGCAATATTTTCCAAGCGGAAGTTTTTGCTGTAGGGAAAGCCGCATTATGAGGACTACATAAAAAGTGAGTGGAAGCTAGGTGGACTAATCGGACCACATGCAAAACAGCAAAAGTTATGTGTAGAACTAACGACAAAAAACTGACTCAATTCGTACTTACGCTCTCGTGGAAAGACTGCAGAAATATCATAGGTATGCTGACAGGTCATAATCTATTGGCTGCACATGCGCACAAGATAGGAATTGCTAACGCGGTCAAATGCAAGAAATGTAGAGAGGATGTTGAGGAAAGTTTAGAACACCTTCTGTGCGTTTGTCCGGCATTATTAAAACGCGTTTAAAATGCCTGGGAGTCCCACTGTTTGAGGACGGAGGACGTCCCAAAAGCGGATCACCCAGCTCGGCTAATACTCACCAAAAGCGTTGACATTCTACATGATGTCCACTTTCAGTATTCATAGAGGTCGGCCTCCACCTGATATCGCTGGGGAGCAAAAGGTCTAAGTGTGGCTTAATTTCAACCAGGCTAACCTAGCCTAACCTTGCGCCTCCAGGGGGCGCGCTAGAAAATAATAACAATACAATTACGGGGAATGCTGCTGGAGTGGCAGTCCTTGGCCGAATATCAATCCAGGTCTTTGCGGTGACGTAGGACTAACTGCAGTGGGAACTTCATATTTGTGGTAGAATTTCAATGTACATTCATAGTTACCCTTACTTTTTTTAGCACAAAAATTTATATTTTGCGTAAAAAACGAATGAATAATAAACACAAAAAACACTACAAAGGCAAAACATTTGATGTCAGCAAATTTGCTGTGTAAGTAAAAATCAGTTGTTTTTCTTTTTAAAGTTAATTCTATAATTCGGATGTTTATAAAACTTAATAGAGCTTCTAATTGAAGCTAAGTTCCAGGTGAAAATAAGTTTTGTAAAAATTTCCGTAGTTTTTATATGTCATAGTACCTTAAAATCACGCCAGCGCACGTACAATAATATTTATGATGGTCATAAACGTAATTCTCACTGTTCTAGTCTACTTGCCATGTCACACCTAAATATTGATAAATTCAATTGCGAAGCTCGTCGAAAGCGCATGATCATTACGTTTATCGCATCAAGCAATTAGCACAGTTCGCTAAAGATAAATATAAACACCAAAATGAATTGTTAAAAAAATAATCACCAATACCTGCAAAATAGAGGAAATATTTCGCAAATATTGAGCCAAATAAAGTAAATAAGCTAATGGCAACAACAATAATTTGCATTAAATATGCGCTACACTGATTTTAGCTAAAAGTTGTTCGTACAAAATTTCGCTTTTTTTCTATTGGTCCGCATTGTCATTCATCTATAGACTGCTTGACGGATTTTACATAAGACGTCTTACATTCTTACAAATTTAAATTAAGGCAAGAATTGAAACTAATCGATCATTAACCACTCACAAATTTCGTGAATTCGCTCTTTTAACATGGACTTTGTTTTTCACGCAAAATCACCTGTAGTGATGAAACTTATTTTGCCCGCTCTGGTTAGAGGGATTTTACTCCAAAAATACAAAATTATTACATCCACTAAAATGTAGGTATTCTTTAGTGTAGTTTTTGGGCTGTTGGAATAATTCGCCCGTTTTGCTTCAAAGCTGAAATTGAAAAAGCTTTTACTGTCAATGGACATCCCCGTAGACAACTAATTGAAGATTTCTTGTAGTCTGAGCTTGAAGAAATAAATGAAGAAGAGCTTCATTTTCAACGGGATGGCGCCACAAGTCACACAACACGGGAAAGCCTTGCATTATTGCGACCTAGGTTTCTGGGTCGATTAATTTCACGTATTGGTGACATAAATTGGCCACCTAGATCATGCGCTCCAACTCCAATATACTACTTTTGTGGGGTTTTTGAAAATTAAAGTCTATGTGAATAAGCCAAAAACGCATCCAGAGTTTCACACAACTTTCGGATTGCTATTGCTGAACTCAATGCAATAATGGGTGAGCGAGTTCTTGAAAATTTTAATTTTCGTATGGCGGCCTGTGACGCGCTCATGGTGGAAATTCATATGATGCCATTTTTCACATATAATTGATAAGAGCCGCATTGTGCATAAAAATAGTGAACTTTAATGAATCTAAATTTTTTCATTTTTCTTTTAACAACATCAAGGCGCATAAATTAGTGGCATAAGCAGCTATGGCGAAATATTAACTTCTTTTGTGAACTTTGCACGATTTTCGTTAAATTTTATATATTTTTCATTTCAACGGAAAATGCGTGAGGCAACATTAAAATTAATTTTATTGAGCAGATACGGACAATCTATGGAGCCCGCCCAAATATCGACGACAAAACACATCGACAACAGAACAAGCCTAGACTCTAAGGACATTAAGGACAACTAAGGACGAGTACAACAGTTTTAGAGTATATGGATCAGAAAATGAATTACTATTTCGACGAATAAAGACTAACATTGCGAACGATTTCGAAAGAATAAAGTTTATGTGGGTGGTGAAGTTGAGCTTGGAGTTGACTTTAGCGGCGAGTTCGAGATGTACAGGGTGGCCCAAATAAGACCTACTAATGTTAAGCACAAATAACTTTTTTATTTTTTGACATATTTATTTTTCTCTTTGTGCAGGTTATAATTGAATTGTTGGAAATTTATTATGGTACCCTTCAGTACAACACAACGCGTTAAAATTATCGAGTTTTTCTATTCTTACACAATTAGCCACACAAATTGAATTTTTAAATAATGTTTTTTGATGTCGGATGAAGCGCATTTCCATTTAAATGGTTATGTCAACAAACAAAACTGTAGATTGTGGGGCTCTGAAAAGGATTTGAGTAAATGGCAAAATCAAATTACCGACCCTGGAGCTACCACGAAGTCAATGTGTTGGGAGGCCAAGAGCTGACCACTTACCTATGAAATGAGACTTTTTTCAATTTCAAACGTTTATTAACAAAAAATGGTTACAAATTTCATCTTCAAAATAATAGCCATCGCTAGCGACACATTTTCCCCATCTCTCAGGCAATTTGTGGATGCCGCGTCAAAAAAATTGCCGCCTTTGGCCGCAAACCAATCATCGAACCATTTTTTGCCTTCTTCGTGAGAATTGAACCGCTGCTCGGAAAGTGCGTGGCCCATCGATGCAAACAAATGATAATCGGAAGGCGCCAAGTCTGGTGAGTAAGCCGCATGCACCAGCGGTTCCCAATCGTACGTCTCCACCAATTCCCGGATCGCTCTTGTTCGATGTGGCGAGGCATTGTCATCAAGAAAAATTACTTTGTGACGCCGATCGGCATATTCTGGGCGTTTTCGGTGTATAGCGCTGTTCAAATTGGCCAATTGTCGTTGGTAGCGTGCACCGTCAACTGGTTCACCTGGTTTTAATAGCTCGTACCAAATCATACCACGCTGATCCCAGAAAACATACAGCATTGCCTTGCGGCCGAAGCGATTTGGTTTGGCCGTTGTTTTTGGCTTGTGGCCGGGCGGACCATACGATCGTTTACGCTTGGGATTGGAGAAATACACCCATTTTCCTCACCCGTAACGATTCGATGCAAAAAAGACTTCCTTGATGAGCTTGAGAAGCGTTTTTCTTCAATTGATAACAGAAAATCAACGATGTCCGCAAATCGTAGTTTGAAGGCGCGAAATTCGACATTTTTAAGAGCAACAATAATGCATTGTTGTATGAAACGTTACAAACAATGAAGAGTATTGTTGACAGATGGCAGACGAAAAAAACAAGACATTTGGGAAGGTTTAAAAATACCCCTAGCGACATCTATGGACTAATGGCTGAAAGGCTCATTTCATAGGTATATAAACATGCGGAAAAAACAAAAAAAAAATAAAAACGAATGAAAAACAGCAATGAAATAAATTGAAAAATAAATAAATTTAAGTAAGTGCAAATAAAAACAAATAAATAAAAATTAAAATAAGATTAAAAGCATTTCCTTTGATTTTGATGCCGAGCTGAAAGCTAAACCAGGAAGTGCGCTGTCGTCGTCGCTTTACCTGCCGTTTAAACACAAGAGAGATACATATTTTTTTGCTGTTATTTGTTCTTAGCGTAAAGTGAATCTATGCACAGAGTGGCATTGCTGATATAATAAAAAAGACCTTCAAACTTATTTTTATAGCCATCTAAATTAAGTCGAATTAAAATTGATTGCTGCAACTGCTGGTAAGCACGTGAATGTTTGTTTGTATGTATCCAAATAGCTTTTGTGAGTATGAGCAAATACTTTAGTCGCCGTGCACAATTATCACTTAACTAAAATGCAGACAACTTATGCGCTATCAACCGCCAACTGGTCATGGATCACATGGTAAGTAGTGTAAGTCTGAAAAAGGCAGAAGGTTTATTGCCTTCAAAGCCAAAAAGTAATCAATTTTGCTCGTTGTTAGCTGAATTCTACTTTTTACTTGATTTCAATAAATAAAATTCGCCAGAGAAAAAAATAATAGCCAAAGTATTATAGTGGGTTTACGATAGAGACATTAAATGTATAAGAGCCTTCACTTTTTGGTAGGGTGTAGACGAAGATCTTTAAATAAAAATCGATACTATTGGCTCGGAAAATTTTCACGAAGAGCCCTACTGTAACGATGAACGAAAATTATTACAGGTCTCTTCATTTCGCTAAGCGGTAGCAAGTGGCGTTAGCAGAGAGATAGCGAGCAGAGAAGTGGCTAATAGAAGAGCCCTTATTTATGGTGGGCAAGCACCATACTTTAGCACCGTAAAAACTTACACGATGAATTTTCTCGTGCTCGCTGTTCGCTCACCGACGAATTGAATCAGTTGTTGTGCCAGAAAATATCGATGCTGTGCGTAAAATGATAAAGCGAGATCGTTTTTTTCACATACAGTGATGTTGCGTATTAGTAAGATGAGCTTTAATAAGATTTTGCGATCACCTTGTATATCACTTATTATAAAGGGTGGTAAAGTTTCAAGGGCCGGTATTGATTTTGAATAAAATACAATTTTTTTAGGAAATTATTGTCATTTCTCTTTATTATGTTAATATAGATGTGGTTCAATTACGTGTAGAATAAAATATCCACACCTCCATCCGATGGTCCGAATTTTCGATGACGCTGTGGCCAACGGTGTCGTTGACGTTTAGGTGTGGTTCACATTCAACATCGGCTCTTGAAATTTCACCACCCTTTATATATATATATCCTATATATATATATATATATATATATATGTATATATATACCGCGTACACTCTTTCTGGGTGATTGGCCGAGCTCTTCCTCCTATTTGTGGCGTGCGTCTTGATGCTGTTCCACAAATGGACCTACAGTTTCAAGCTGACTCCGAACGGCAGATATTTTTATGAGGAGCTTTTTCATGGCAGAAATACAATCAGAGGTTTGCCATTGCCTGCCGAGGGGCGACCGCTATTAGAAAAATGTTTTTCTTAATTTTGGTGTTTCACCGAGATTCGAACCTACGTTCTCTCTATGAATTTCGAATGGTAGTCACGCACCAACCCATTCGGCTACGGCGGCCGCCAATTTGAATTTGTCGAGATACTATACTTTATTGTTGTATTTGTTGTAGAATTACCTATATTTTTATGAAAACTTTGCCAACTAAAAAAACTAAAAAGGCAAAAGAAAATTAGTTCGAATTTGTTTTTTTTGTAAACATTTTAATTATAAGTAAATAAAAATTTACTTAATAAAACTTCGCGTATCTATTATTTTGATCTAGGGTGTATGCACTATGTTTTGCATAATCTTATACTATACGGCGATTTGGAGGTGATATTATCTTAAAAATGCTTCAAAAAAGTGCTTTCATTATTTTGTACCTGGTGAAGCCAGTTGTGTGTAACAGCGGTCCAAAGTCGAGGTAAAAAATATGTAAAAACTTCGACACATTCATAAGGACCAATACGAAAAAGTCAAAAAGTCGGCTCAGGCGGTCAAAAACAAGTCTGCACTTTATGAACACAAAGAAGTTTTGAATCGGCTCAAAATAGTCCAAAAAGGTAGGCCAATCATCTAAACTGTTGATAAAATGAAGAAAATTGTCGGGCACGGCTTTAATTTGAGCAGTTATTTCATTAGCCAGGAATTGAAGATTAGTCAGAAAACCACAAGGCGGCGCAAAATTAATCATCCACTTTTATTTTTATAACTTTTTCACTAAATAAAAAATATGACTTTGAGTGATGGAAATTGTAATGCAATGAACCATTTACAAAAATGATAAATCTTTAGATTTTTTGTTTTTTTCCTTGTTCACTCCACTCGGGAGCATAGGTCCTCGACAAGACTCAGCCTTGCGTTGGTTTCGTTGATCTATTTTTGCTTTCTGGCAGGGTAGTGGATTAACCTGTCGCTACCAGTCCTAAGTAGTGGGAATGCCCACCTGTCGTTGCTTGGGAACAACGCCTTCTTACTGCTTGGAGTGCCATCTGTGTTTCCCACTGGCCCACTTTCTCTTGCTGGCGCCACTGATGCAATGTGTAACAGTGTCTTTTTCTTTTTTTGCTTGTTTTAGCAGCCACAATGCAAATAATGCGCTGACTTTCTGTGCGGATTGGAAGGAAAACGTTTTTGGGGTTGAGCAATGATTTTTGGTTTTTTTTTTAGGAACAGGAAAAGTAGGTAAGTTTGGAAAAGTGCGAGGACCGTGTTTTACATGGCATTCGAACCCACAACCTCTGGGAGTGCAGGCGAGTGCCCTTACGCTAGACTACCGAGGCCGCTAATAAAAATCTTCCGATAGGGTGATTAATTTTGCGCCACCTCGAATTCGCTACCAAATGCAGAAGAACAATTAAATATGATAATTCAAGAAAATTGTCAAACACGACCGTAATGTGGTGGGCCAGGGGCCAGAAATTGAAGTTTAGTCAGAAAACCATAAGGAAGCACAAAATTAATCAACCCATTTTGTTCTTGAAACCATTTTTCTCTAAATAAAAACAAAAATGATTTTGAGTGATGGGAATTGTAACGTAATGAGTTATTTACATATAATGATATATGTATAAATCTTTCGATAGGGTGATTAATTTTGCGCCACCTCGAATTTGCTACCATTTGCAGAAGAATAATTAAATTTAACTAGCTTAATCTCAAATGAGCAGAAACAATTTTGAAAACTTTTTTAACTGAAAAGCTTTTTTGTACGGAGAAATACAGTCGAAGGTTTGGCTTTACCTGCCAAGTACCAACTTCGATTCGAAACCATTTGTTAATCATTAATATGGATATCGAACCCACGCCTGTGTGACACGCCCAAGCAAACGATTTCCAGTTGGGTTAGAAGCAACGAACAGACATGCATACATACATACACCCATATGCAATTTGTCTATTTTAGAGTACGTATAACTGCTTTTATTAGCACTACCCACTCGCGGCCGATTAACATACATATTCGTGCATGTATATACATATATATAAATACTAATACACATACATATACACCTTCGTTATGTGCATTGTTTGCCGGCACTAATGTCGGCAGTGAAAGTAGAAAGTGTTTAACAGTGTTCCGCTGCTGCCGTAATATAAAAGAAGAAGCGGAAGCACCGGCACAACGACGTCAATCATTAAAAAACAACAACAAAAAAATACCTACGAATGAATATAAATAAACCAAATAGAAGTTAAAATAAAATGAAAATGGAAATGTAAGGCTGAAATTTACATTCAAATTAGCAGATTTACAATCATAATACTTGATTATGCTCATATTAAATATAAGAAAATGTGTGCTTCATGGAGATTTCACCCTCTTCTTGATTGGTTAAAATGCATTGGTATACGACTAGACACACACAAGTGACTGGTCTTGTTAATAAGTACATACACAGTTTCTTTTTTACGTAAAAACTAAAAAAATAATAGCCAATATTTTCACTTTATTAGCTTGCAATTTTTATGGTTTTTTTATGGAAAGCAGCCGGCCGGTGCTATTTTGCACCACTTTTTCTCAAACTTACCGGCTTTATTTCACTACTATCGAGCCGAACGCTTGCTTTCAAATTCTCAGCCAGAGCTGATTTGATGTGCAAATAAGTCAAATCATGTGAAAAGGCGACCAATTGGCAGGCCCATATTTTAGAGATGATTCTGTCCCCAATTTTATTTATTTATTTTGCTGACTTTACAGAAATGCCGGCATTTACTCCATTTCATATGCCATCTTACGTGTTGCTGTTTTTTGCAGAGTTTTCGAATATCTGCATTTGTGAGGTAATCGAAAAGAAGAAAAGGTTCGGTGCCAGCTTATTTGGCTCTTTTATCCGCAAACTCATTTCCTCACTCAGTCAGGAGACCATTGTACTACACCCGAATAGATTTCAATAGAAAGAATAGAGATAGGAAAGATAAAAAGTGGATGGTAAGACGGATAAATTAGTTTGAGGGTCACTTTTCCACAAATCTCTTGGCTTCATTGATGAATCTTAAGAGATCCGGAAGAGGAAGAGTATGAACTTGATCCATACTCAGTATATCGCAACCCAATATCCTAAGTCTGATTCTGGAAAACGCCGGACAGCTAAAGAGAAAATGCTCTTCAGTGTCAGGAGGGAGAGATATATCGGGATGTCTACGACGCCCATGGCAACCATATGCTGACCACAGGCGTTGTGCCCTGTGATTACACCCACTAGTACTCGCAAGTCCTTTCTGCTCAGTTTTAGGAAAAAAAGATCGCTATTTTCCTGTGTGGTTCTTTCACAAAGCACTCGGCTACTCTGCACGAATTCAACTCAGACCAACGTCCTCTATGGGTAGACCTCGGGAAGTGGACAATCCATAGTTGATTCGATGCGGAATTGACACCTAAAAAGAGTTCAGGCCTAGCCTTCTTTAGCCAATTTAGCAGCTAACTCGTTCCCTGTAATACCACAATGTACAGGCACCCAAATAAGACTAATTTTGTTGTGTTTTGCAACACTGCTCAGTTTTGTCTTACATTCACCGACTTATTTCAAAGAGCAGCGTGGTTAGCAAGGGCAATACTGCTACTTTTTCTCAAGAAGTCCAAAATAATCAAAACTGGCTTCCTAAAAATGTTTTTGATGGTGTCATCTTTTTAATGAGTTAGTGCGTTGGAAGTTATATCCCTAGCTGACTTCCAGTGAAAACTTGGTGACATTCGGTTCAATGGAAGTGAAGTTAATTGCGTCTAAAGTGTCAGTATGTTTGTGTCATCGGTAGAAAATAAGTTTCAAAAAAATAACTAATATCAAATTTCGTATTAAAATCGGTAACATTTTTACCAAAACATTTGAACTGATTAAACAAGTTTATGGCGATGATTGTCTATATCGTGCCAGAGTTCATGTGTGGTTTACACGTTGCAGTGATGGCTGTGGGGACATAATCACCGGAAACTGCTTCGAAATTGTTCGTAAATTAAACAAAAATGAACCGAAATCATCGTTGAAATTCATGGAATTGGAGTTGAATATCTCCAAAATATCAATTTATCGCATTTTAACTGATCATTTGGGCTTACGAAAGGTCCGTACACGTTTCATTCCACACAAGTCAACTGAGAACCAAAACATTCGAAAGACCTCATTAAAGAGGCGAGAAAAGACGAGAACTTCCTTTACAGCATTGTGATGAAACGTAGTGTTTCCAACATGAACCTGAACTTAAGCGCCACCACCCAAAAAATCGCGTTTGGAGAAGTCGAAAATCAATTCGATGCTAATTTGTTTTTAGGATTCCAAAGGAATTTTACACAAGGAGTTCGTGCCAACGGGACAAACCGTCAATGCAATTTTCTATCTTGACGATTTTGAAGCGTTTGATTGCATCGCATTCGTCGAATTTGCCCTGAATACTGCGAAGGAGGAAGCTGGCGCTTATTGCTGTGATAACGCACTATCTCATCCATTCACTCCTGTGACTGATTTTGTGACTAGAAATCGCATTTTAACCATCAATCACTATCATATTCGCCTGATATAGCTCCCTGTGACATCTACCTATTCGGAAAATTGCGTCCATAACGAAAAGGAAAACGTTTTGCGTCCATAGAGGTCATCCAAAGGCTTGTACCGACATCCTGAAAGACATTCCGGTCAATGACCTGAAACACTCTTTCGAAAAGCATTTAGATCGCACAAAACAGTGTAGAGAGGACTATTTTGAATTAATAAATTTGAAGTTATCAGAACGAAGCTCCTGTCGTTTCTATTTTAGCTCAGTTTTGTTTATTTTAGACTTCACCTTGTATTAGTTTTAAGAACGGACAAAAAAAATAAACAGTGTCCAAAATACCGGAATCGCTTGGTATGAAATCGCTCATAGGAGCAATTCATATGCAAATTAATTCATAGTTAGCCTACAAGCCCAATACTAAATTACCATTTTATTACTGCATTGGAGCTAACTGCATTACTGCTTGCCTGGTGTATTCACTGTATGGCCGTAGGCAGAAGATTCAGGAAGGTTTCGACAGATTCTGTGAGTGTTAACGGTACGACGGCCGTGTTTAACGTTTACATCGCCCTTATACCTTGGTAGTCTTTCTATCTCTTCTAGGAATTTCCACTCATATGAGAATTCGACTTTTCAACCTCTCTCTTTATCTTCTGAAATGCCGAATGGATATACTAAAAATTAAAACAAAGTGTAATGTATTTAAGCGACGCGCCTTCACAATCAAAGCACAGCTTCATAGCGGGAAATACATTTTATTTCACAGGCACCTGCTTACAGCTACATAAATTTAAACATTTTTCAACTCACCACTTCATTTGAAGTATTTCGAAATCCTCCATTAATGTTTCTTATGTCAATGGCAAAATGATATCAAACGGTGCCAATAGCAGCATACGGTTGATAAAAAACTAGTATTTTTGTTTAGAAATCATTAAATTTGTAATTGAAAGTATTTTTAACACTTTTTGTTTTTTATGAGCAAACAGACGACGGCTTCGCCCATCGCAAATGATTAAATCTTAATAACAGCCAATTAACGGATTTTTGTATATTCACTATTTTGCAAAATTATATGGTCTTTATGAATTGACGCTTATCTTAACATGGGCAACAACTATCTAAGAATGACTACACGTACAATTACGAAAATATGAAAACTTTAGTTTTGCACAGATTCACATATACATATGAATTGCATATACATATGTACATAAATATGCCTTTAGACATAGACGCATAGAAGAAATAAGTTTCAGTTGTTTGGAGATTTCTCTAAACAGTAATTTTGGACTAGAGTATAGACTCGAATGAAAAATTTGTATGATAATACTTAGTAATATTTAATGTATAATATTTAAAAATATATTAAAACAAAAAAAAATTTAAAAATTTACTCCCAATATCAGTGCTATTCACTACTATCTATGGTAGTCACAATTTGGAATGTTCATAGCAAATCCTTTTTGCCTGTTGTTAACTGTGTTGGAATAGATATATTTCTTTTTTATTGCCTGATAAGAAATATTCCTTTACGGGAGCTACGAACTGGCAGTTTTGACACAATAGCAACATCAGCGACCCATTCATTCAACGCAGGCGTAAGGCAAGGTTGTCCCCTGTTGCCCCTTCTCTTCGCCAATGTGGCATTATATTTAGTTCCACCACACATCTTGAGGACCTGGACTTCGCCGACATCTGCCTCCTTTTTCACCAACTCACTGACATGTAAGCGAGGCGGACAGGCTAGTCAAATTGGCACGTACTGTCGAAATCAATCGAAAAAGCCGCACAGGTTTCCGGCTGTTTACGCGATATTATATGGAAAAATAAATCAATGAGCAACAAGAACAAAGTTCGCATACATATCGCACCCTAAATACAAAAGGGTCACAACTCAAAATGTACCTTGTGCTCAAATATGAGCGAGACGTTATCAATAAAACGGTCCGCGGATGACATATGGCAAAAATAATTTTTTTGTTTTTTGGTAGGACTGTTATAAGCTTACATGGCAAATTTCAGCGTGATATGTCACATAGTTTGTTTTCTGTGCTACTGCAAACAAGTCAAGCTCGAGTGTGGAAAATTTTGAGTTGTGCCCCTTTTGTATTTAGGGTGCGATATATAAGACATGCGTAGGCCAATTATGACATACGGAATTGAAACCCGAATGGAAACAACTACAACAAATCGATTAATATCCACCGTCGAAAAGCAAAGGATGCGGGCTGCACAAGGCGCGATCTTAAACTAAACGGGGAGATACCAGAGACGTGCGAAATTACTGCCGTATGTAGTAAAATGTAGACGCTAGAAAAGAAAATAATAGCACCAGCATGTAAAGTGATTGGGAGGCGGTCGGTTGGCCAAGATTGTGATGAAAGGCCAACCAAAAACACCACGGCCTCCAGGAAGACCACCAAAGCGTTGGCGCGAGTGTTGAACGTCTGGATCCCGATACGAATGGCGCAATTATATTTTTATTTTAAAACATAATAACATACAAGCTGAAGTCCAAAATAAACAAGACTCAGGTAAAAGAGCTTTGTTCTGATAACTTCGAGATTATTTATTCAAAATAGTCCCATCTGGCCTCGATACACTGTTTTGGGCGATCTACGAACTTTTCGAAAAAGTGTTTCAGATCATTAACCACAAAACGTTTTCCTTCCATGGCCGAATGCAATTTTCCGAATAGGTAGAAGTCACAGGGAGCCATATCAGGCGAAAGCGGAACAAATGAGCATAGACTTGATTTCTGACTTCTCCAAACGCGATTTTTTGGGTGGTGGCTTGCCTGGGACATTCCATTCGGCACTTTGACGCTTAATATCAGGTTCATGTCGGAAATACCACGTTTCTTCACCCGTTACAATGTTGTAAAGGAAGTTTTCGTCTTTTCTCGCCTCTTTAATGAGGTCTTTCGTATGTTGAATTCTGAGCAATTTTTAGTTCTCATTTAACTTGTGCGGAATGAAACGTGCACAGACCTTTCGTAAGCCCAAATGATCAGTTAAATTGCGATAAATCGATATTTTGCAGGTATTCAACTCCGATTCCATGCATTCCAACGATGAAATCGGTTCATTTTTGTTAAATTTACGAAAAATTTCACTGGAGTTTTCGGGGATTGCTGATTTTGGGCGGCCCGTATGTTCATTGCCATTTATGTCCTCACAACTACCTCTGAAACGTGTACACCACTCATGAACTCTGGCACGATATAGACAATCATCGCCATAAACTTTTTTCATCAAATCAAATGTTTCGGTAAACATTTTACTAATTTTAAAACGAAATTTGATATTAGCTATTTTTTTGAAACTCATTTTTGCTTCCACTGAACCGAATGTCATCAAACTTTCACTACATGTAACTTACAACGCACTAGCTCATTAAAAAGATGGTGCCATCGAAAACATTTTTATGACGCCAGTCTTGTGTTTTTTGGACTTCACCTTGTATAGCAGGAAGAAGCAAGACCTAGTCCTGCAATAAAGATGAAGAAATATTATCTTATATTTATCCGAAAAAATTAAATTTTGCGGCGGTTTTTATGATTTTTCTAAATTATTAATTTAAGTCTGCTCTAACTATCGCTATTGATATAGAGTTGTCCTTTTTATTAATTTTTTAATAGCATACTAAAAGTACATACATACATACATTAAAGTAGTTCGCGATACTAAGCAAATTTCTAAATAAGCCTCAGGAATGTGATAATATGCACACCTTCATAAAAAAACTTGACGTAATGACCACAAGTAGCTCTCGCATAGTATGTAGATATGTTTGTATACAAAAGCTCAAAATCTCAGTGTGGATGAGAAGTAATGCAATATTTTTGAAGGTGTTAAAATTTCGCTGCTCGTGTTTGGTAAATTAACGCATTTGCAATGAAAATGAAGTGAAACTGAAATTTATTAAATAAATTTAAAATGCTATCAACGAGTATATACATACATACATACATACATACGTATATATATATATAAATAGAGATGTACAATACTATGCCGGAATAAATGTTTACTCACACTTTCAAAGCATTGGGTGCATTTAAAATAATCAAATAATGACCAATAATTTAAGTTTTTCTATTGCAACAATTTAGGATCTGGTAATTTGGGAAATATTTGAATTTAAGTTCATTTGCTAAATTTTTTTTCTAAAACCTTTTTTATATCATTGAGTTTGATTTCCTCTGTCAAACTGCATTGAACGGTCTTAGAAGGGAAAACTGTTCAACATGGAATATGAAACTGGCCTAACCCAGACATTTGTCTCTTTAAGTGGATGATACCGTATTCCATTTCGACCAAGAAAATATTTACCTGAAGGTTATTAACAGATAAAGGGTTGGAATTTCTGAAGTGATTATTCATATAAATCACATGATCCAAAAATTTTACAAAACTCTTACGCAACACTGACAAACAGACCATCATACAGTACTGGTCAAACAGCATGCAGTACTGGTCCAGGAGGTCGACGGAATTTTTTTCACGGCGACTAAAGTTTTAACATTTTGGCCGAAAGAGAAATTAATTGATCGAAAATTTCATGTAAGGGGTGATCAATTTAGAGGCATCGGATTTTAAATTGAAATAAAACAACGAAAATTCAAATTAATTGGGCACTCTTTATTATTTTTGTGTAGAAGCATTCATGACATGCGCCGTAATTCACCCATCCGTAAACACCAAATTCAGTTCCGCAGGAATCATGAATTGGATCAGCGATTATGTAGGCAATCTACGTAAAGAGCGATGGTCCAGTCAAGAATGCTGCAGAACTGCAAAGTGTTTTGTGACAAGTCCGAACAGAAAATTGTCAAACTCTCTACTGAAACTTGGAAGGAAAGACATTCGGTTGATGGTCGGTATCATTACAGGACACAACCCATGGGGTCAGCATATGACCACCATTGGATTCATTGAGGACCCGATGTGTCTCTCTTGCTTGGAGGAGGCGGATAGCACTGAGCACTTTCTCTGTGAGTGTCCTGGCTTTGCTAGAGCAAGCCCATGAGTTTTGGGTTCCGATATCGTGAAAGTGAGTAATATTCGTTCTCTAAAACTGGAGGATATTTACAGATTTGCCAAAGAATCTGGAAAATTCTCTTAGGACTATCTCTGTCTCTAGTCTTTCCTATCTCTTTCTCTGATATTTTTACTCTCCTTCCCTCCTTGACTATCTACCCTCTTTTCAGAGCTTTAAATACAATGGGCTTTTTAGCTAGAGTGTTTTAGGAGCCACCAAATCTCTTGGGGCTCCTTGGCTCGACCCTTTCATATTTCAATTTTAATTTCAAACACCAAATTTGAATGACTAGCTGGAGGACTTTTGTCGGTATCTCGTGAATAGCTTTAGAAATCTTGGCTTTCAATGCCTCAATCGAAGCTGATTTATCCGCAAAGTAATTAGACTTCACTCACCCTTTCAAATAAAAGTCCAAAGGTGTGATATCACACGATCTTGGTGGACAAACCACTGGTCCGGGACGAGAGATAAATTCATACTTTCACGGCTGTATGTGGAGATCACGGGCTTCAATTTGCGGCATCAAAAAGTCGTTTATCGTGGCGCAATACCATTCACCATTCACTGTTACATTGGCGACACCCACGTCTTTGAAGAAATATGGGCCGATAATTCCTCCAGCCCATATCCAGCCCATAAGCGGCTCCAAGCGGTTGTTTTCCATGGATGTAATGGCTGTTCTTTACTGGCTCTTTACTAAACACCATAACACGCAGAGCCTCGATTTTAGTAATACAAATGGGCGATTCCGAAACGTTATAAGTAACGGCGTAAGTTTTTCCATGATGAAATGTCAATGAATACTAAAACGAATTATGTATGAATTATGTAAAAAAACCCTAGGTTAGGTTAGCCTGGTTGGCATTAGGCCAGGCATAAACCTTTTGGTCCCTAGCGATACCAGATGGAGACCGACCTCTATGAATACTGAAAGGGAACATCATGTAGGATGTCAATGCTTTTGGCGTCTATAAGCAAAACTGGGAGATTCCTATCTTGTGCGCATGTGCAGCCAATAGATTATGACCTGTCAGCCTACCTATGATAGTTCTGCAGTCCTTTCGCGAGAGCGTAAGTACGAATTGAGTCAGATTTTTGCCGTTAGTTCTACACATAACTTTTGTTGTTTTGCATGTGGTCAAATTAGCCCACCTAGCTTCCATTAGTTTTTTCATGTAGTCGTCCATTTCGTTGTATTCTGTATTTAACGGTTTTAGTACGTCGTTCTCTTGTTCAAGTGGTAGTCTAACAGCACTTTTTGCTATCTCATCTACTATTTCGTTCCCCACAATGACTTTGTGACCAAGTACCCGGTAGACATGCAGCCTTCTGTTTCCGGCTAGCCTTTCCATGGCCTCCCTGCTCCGTTAAACATTTTTGGACTTAATACAATATGAATTTCTTGCTTTTATTGCTGCTTGACTGTCCACGTATATAAAAATTATTTAGTTCTTTCTTTTTCTTGTGTAGGCTAGGTTCTCACACAGCACCAACTTCCGCTTGGAAAATACTGATCTGGTCTGGCAGCTTGATAGGATGCCTTATCCCTAGTTTTGATCAGTAAATGCCCGTTCCCACTCCGTCTAAAGTTTTAGAGCCATATGTGTAGATGTGAAAAGTCCTATGGCCAGGCTTCATGCCTTTGTGCCATCTCTCCTCTTCAATTATAGTGCGAAACCTTCTCTCTCAATTAAAGTAGGGAGTCATGTAGTCTGTGCAACTTGAACTTCTCTTTCCTACTGGGCTATGTCCGAAGGTTCTACAGGTGAATACTCCAGCAGCCAGGTTTTCCGCCATAAGGTCAATAGGTGGCATGCTGAGTATCATTTCCAGTGTCGCCGTTGGAGTGGTTTTCATCGCTTCTCTTATGCACAAAGCAGCGAGTCGCCGAATTCCTTGCAGTGGCAGTAAGTATGTCAGAAAAACCCTATGTGTCAAAAAAAACCCTATTCGAAAAAGTACTACCCTTGGCTGACTACCCTTTATAAAATGACTTCATATAAAAAGTCTGTTCTCAGACTTCTGAAGTAGAATTCAACAAGGAATTTCTTCTAATACATTTCAACCATTTAACTCCACTGACATGACATTTTTTGAACCATTCTACAACACCTATAATGAGAGGACGGAGCATGGAAAGAGTATCCCATAAAAACTTATTACAGCTAAGAGGCGGCATAGAACTGTGGTATAAAAGTATTTATAACACACAATATTAGAGAAAAGGCTCGGATATCAAAGTGAAGCACGCGTCGCACTACTAATAACTGTCACCTCATATTACTCACATACAAGTATAATCACCCATAGCAATTAAATAATTTTATATTTTTAGAACTCTAATTTTATTTCTTTGCTGGGCAGAGGTCGACAACAACAGCAATACATACAAATATGTGCAATGTAATCAAATGCACGCACAAACTTTTGATCGATGAATTACAATACGAAATGCGACGCACAGAATATGGAATTTGTATGGCAATACGTAAAACACGTGTGTGAGGAAACTATAAGGTAAATTTGTGGTTACATTGTGGCCAACTGTAATTAATCATTTAAAATGACAAAAGTCATTGTTTGTGGCTTTTATATGATAATACAATTTCACCTTCAAAGGACGTAGCTATAACCACAAATCAATTCTGATTGATTGTTGACTTTTTCAATGACAAATAAGAGACAGTGACAGAGAGAGAGAGAGACAAAGAGGAGAATAGTTTTACTTGTATTTTACTTACTTACTTGTATACAGGGTGAAGTCCAAAATAAACAAGACTGATGTCATAAAAATATTTTTGATGGCGCCATCTTTTTAATGAGTTAGTGCGTTAGAAGTTACTTGGGGACATTCGGTTCAGTGGAAGCGAAGTAATTGCGTGTAAAGTATAGGGTGGACCATGTAAAATTTTGAATCGGCTATAAAAAAAAACTAATCAATATTTTTTCAAACTTTTTTTTATTTTGAAGATGATGCCGCCAGACTAAAAATCGCACCAAACAGTGACTCGTTATGGATTAGGGGTGGGATTATTTTCGAATAATATTCGAATAAACATTATTCGAATAAAACGAATAATACTATTCGTTTCAAATAATTCGAATAGTTCATTATTCGAATACCTTACTATTCGAATACCTCACTATTCGAATACCTCACTATATATTCATTTACATCAGGGAGAAAATGCTTTTAAAAATATAAAAATTACATTGGCCCTTCTCATGGTGCATGCACTTGTACATAAACCGATTAGTAGTCCGCTAATCTAAATATATATTTACCAAAAATATTCGAATAGTGAAGTATTCGAATAGTTATGTATTCGAATAGTAAGGTATTCGAATAGTGAGGTATTCGAATAGTGAGGTATTCGAATAGCATTATTCGAATAAACGAATAAAAAATTCGAATAAATATTATTCGAATTACGAATACCTCTCGAATAAAAGATTTTATTATTCGAATAATTTTTATTCGAATAGTCCCACCCCTATTATGGATGCATTTGCTTCTCTACAGTAGCCACCGATGAGAAAATGAGCTTCATCAGAAAAGATGATTTTTCGGTAAAAATGTTTTTTTTTTTTAATTTCTCACAGTTTGAGTAGAAGACTCACCACTTTGGAAATAGGTTTTCAATATTTCCCAATTTTGTTCAAGCGTATAGTGGTCCATTTCGTAAATGTTAAACCTTTAAGTAAATTATGAACACATTTGACATGTCATTTGTGTTACCATTCTCAAAAAAATAGGTGGTTCAAAAAGCAAACGCTATATGGCCCACCCTGTATCAGTATGTTTATGTCATCGGTACAAAAATAAGTTTCGAGCAAAGAACTAATATCAAATTTTGTTATAAAATCGGTAAAATGTTTACCGAAACATTTGATTTGATGAAAAAAGTTTATGGCGATGATTGTCTATCTCGTGCCAGAGTTCATGAGTGGTTTACACGTTTCAGAGATGGTTGTGAAGACACAAATGACAATGAACATACAGGCCACCCAAAATCAGTAATCTCCAAAAATTGCATCGAAATTGTTCGTAAGTTTAACAAAAATGAACCGAAATCATCGTTGAAATTCATAGAATCGCAGTTGAATACCTCAAAAACATCGATTTATCGCATTGTTACAGATCATTTGGGCTTACGAAAGGTCTGTACACCTTTCATACCGCACAAGTTAACTGAGTACCAAAAATGAGCTTTTCATATAAAATAAATATACATATATGCATTTTGTTAAAACCGCACACCCAGCGTGTTTTATTGCATTTCGAAACGCCCTTATTGCATGACCCTATACAAACATTTGTACCATTATATGGTGCCTATGTTTCTATATAATTTGTTTTATTCCACATCGTTATTTTTCACTTCTAAGAACCTCACGTTTTAAGCTTTACGTAGCGTTCACCGACCCATGCTCGTCTTGAACTTTTCCCGTGTACGAGCATTTTGGGCGCGTGCTCTTTATAATAAGCGAATTATTGTCTTCTGACCCTAACTCATTTCCATATTTCTCATCTAAAGTTTGGTCAGCTAAATCCATTCAGGGCCATAAGCTGACACTACGTGAGTTTGGCGTAAATACATTTATATTTTCTGCAGTAGTACTACAATATTTGCAACACACACATACATACCTACGTGCCACTAATATTTACATACGAGTCATACCCAGAGTCATACCCATTGCTACGGCTCAAATTTTTTGTTGCTGTATAGCTCTGAATTTCTATTTAAAGTTTTTTCTGCTTCTATGATCTTTGAAAATATATCCGTCCGAGTGTTTTAACAGAGGTAGTTTTTCTATGTAGGCAACATATATGCACACTTCTGCTCACATAATTAAGTCACTTTATCTTTTTACAATATTTTTCGTTAATGTTTTTTTAGAAAAAGGTAGTTCATTGTATAACAAAAACCTTATACGGAAGTTAAAGCTCCAAACTTTGTACGAAATTCACAAAAATGTAACAAATTTAAAAAAATTGCTATCAAAATTTTCAAATGTTTATAAAAAATTTCAAAATTTTAATAAGGAGATTCTGCCTATGTATGCCAATTTCATGAATGGCAACTTCGATTTCGTGTTTTAAAGCATTAATCGTCTCTGGATGGTTCGCATAGCATTTGTCCTTAACGGCTCCCCACAAAAAATAGTTCAACGGGCTTAAATCACAGCTCCGAGGCGGCCAATTGATATCGGAATTTCGGCTGATTATTCGGTTTTCAAAAACGGTAGCCAAAAGTTCGAGTATAACTTTGGCAGTGTGGCAAGTTGCACCGTCCTGTTGAAACCAAATGTCGTCCATGTCACTCTCTTCAATTTTTGGAAACTAAACCTCGTTGAGCATGTCACGGTAACGCTCGCCATTTACTGTAACCGCGGAAGAAGAAGAAGACACACCACTTTGGAAATAGGTTTTCAATATTTCCCAATTTTTTTCAAGCGTATAGCGCCACATTTCGTAAATGTCAAACCTTTAAGAAAATTATGAACACATTTGACATGTCATTTGTGTTACCATTCTCAAAAAAATAGGTAGTTCAAAAAGCAAACGCTATATGGCCCACCCTGTAGCTTTATAGCCCATTAAATTTTAAAATAATAAGTGTAAGTTTGAAGCCACTTCAAAGTTGCACTGATCTTCCTGACCCCATATTTATACTTAGCCTTGCCATAAATTCTGTGACAAATTTTACAACGTATACGGCGAGAACAAATTCGCAAGAAAAAAGGTCCGTTATTTTTGCTTTTGTTCATATGCAGTCTGCATACTCATAAATTAAATTCAGTTTCGGAGCAAATTTCGCTTGTTATCAATGAAGTGGGGAGTTAAGGGACATCGCATTGCAGTGATGGCATTACAAAAGTGCGGTAAAAGTGCAAGTGAGATTTACGAATTACTGAAAAAACTTAATATTCCGAGAATGTTTGTTTACCGCACGATCAATCGCTTTTCCCAAAAGTCTGAAGTAACAGCCAAAAAAGAAGTGGTCGCTCTCGCGTATTTCCAATAAGTGCAACCATAAAAGCCGTTCGAGAAAGAATTCGTAGAACTCTCTTTAGAAAGCAGAAAATTGTGTCCAGAGAAATGAATGTATCGACCAGATCCATGTCGAAATCATCAATTAGAGATGATCTCCACATGAAATTCTTACGTCGCTCAACTTTAGACTCGACCGATGCAATCAGCTTCTTCGGTTCCACGCGGTCAATGGCCACGAAAATATTCTTTCCACAGATGAAAAAAAGGTTCACTGTCGAAGAAGTTTTTAATAAGCAAAACGACAAAATTTATGTTAAAACTTCTACAGGCGCAAAAAATAGTGTACCAAGCGTTCAGCATGGCCACCATCCGGCATCCGCAATGAATAGCTCGAACTCTGCAGACCCTTATACACTTGAATTACTATTTACTTCATTTGTTCGGTCTACATAGGAATATGCCACTTTTTTTAGCAAATTTACTACCAATTCTCCATTGAGAAATTTGAACGAGTTCTAAAAGTTTTTCTTAAGTATGCTCTCTCTTCCCTGAATTTCTCTCATCCTGTCCCGTCATAGAAATCTCGCTTGCTTCTACGTAAGCTTAAACAGCTGGAAAGTAGAAATCGATTTTGTTGGTACCTTTTTTGTTTAATATTATTAGGGGGCAGATTGACTTTTCCTCCCTTCCAAACAAAATTAACTTTTCGGTTCCTATCTGGTCTTTACGTAGTAAATATCCATTCCAATTGAATAGGTACAGAAAAAATTATGCCTGCAATGCTCCTATTGCTCGCTCTCTTCATGAACTCAATGAAATCTCAATTCTATTGCATTTGATTTTACTTTATCTAAGCTTTGTTATTCCGCTCAATTAAGCCCTTTATTGCAATTTAACTTTTTGATAAGGAATTTTTGTAATACGGATATAACTTACATTACAATACAACTAATTTTTTTTTTTGTTGTTTTGTTAAATATACGTTTGTGGTATATAGTGAGTAGGAATAATTGTTTGTTGATCCCAGAATAAATAAACAATTTAATGGACTGCTCAGCGCAATTCTTTAAGTGCTTATGTGCTTAAAACATATATATACATACTTTGTTACAAAACCAACAAAATCAAAGATCAATGCGTTTTAAAACTTCATATTCGAAATTTTCCTAAAAATTCCCATTAAAAAGCTGAAAATGTAGATGCAATAAATTTGCTGAATTTTTCTACATTTTATATAAAAATTGAGTATTGGATTTGGTTAATTTTACTTATAGAATAAACCATATTCAAAATGAAAAATTTCAAAAAAAAAATTGATTCGAAAAACATTGTAAATATAAAACAAAAATCGTCTTGCACTCAGTTGTGCTCGCCACTGTAGCGACATAGATAAATAAATATACAGTTTTCTTATTTGATTTATCTATGTACTATTATTCGTTTTTTTTTTTTTTTGAGACCACCGCACTTTGTATTATTGGAGGTAAGTTATGCGGTATCTACCGTAATTTACATATTCATATTTAAGGTTAATGCGATCTTTACTAGGAAGTACCTTGTAATGTTTATCTAGTTCAAGTATGTTTTTACAAGTGCAAGCAATTGTTTGAATAATTACAGTTATTTACATATTACGAATAATTTTAATACAATTTACAGTTAATTCTAGGTGTCAAGTGCACAGCCTATAGTGAATTTCAAGGGGTTTTCTTGAATTTGTAAAGGCCACTGTTCAAATCGTAAATGTAAGCAAATAATCAACTTTTCCAGTTGTAGCAGAATTAATATCGAAAATTAGTTCATATTTAAGCTGGTCCGCCTATTGTGCCCTTAAAGCCGAGTGTAGTATATACTATAGGCATATACATGCAGTCCGGTTCACTTGATTAGAAGCAATAATTTGTATGAAGAAAATCAATCTGATAATTGAATTGCAGACTGTACTTTGCTCGAAAATAAACATGCATCAAAATATTATTCAGCAGTTTTTTATTGTGCCTTATTTATTGGTTCACTTGAATAGAAGCACCCAGTTAGCCTACTTTATTTGCGCATTAAAGCTGTGCAAAGGGATCGTTTTTTTTGGTTGAAGACTTTTTAATTCTAGTGAAATGGGAAAGCAGAAAGGTTTAACAGATCGCGAAAAAGGACAAATTGATATCTTGACCCCATAGCGACTTTCAAACCGACAAAGATTAGTAGAAGTCAAAACGTAAAAAAATGCTTTGATTCGGCTCATCAGGCCTGAAATTTCATTAGGCGCTCTCTGGAGAATTTGTACAAATCCATTCATCAATGGACAGTATATTCTAAAGCTTTGGAATTTTCACATCTATTTTATTATCCTTTGCTTAAATAAATAAACTTTTTAGCTACCATTTATTGTTTTTTTTTCTTTCGCAGTGTACATTCGAATGTCAGCACAAAATTAAATGAATCAAAAATAATAGAAAAAGATTGCGCCCATCAGAGATTGCGTGCCGTCACACTAGCCTCGTTGTGTGGTGTTGCCAACCCTTTGCACTTCACAATAAATTTAGTGCCTTTTTATGTCCAAAATGCGAAATTTTTTGGGTTTGGTGGTTGACTCTTTTTTTAATTTAATATTGCAAGTTAAAAAAAACATTTGTATAATTAAAATAAAAAAAGGCTCTGAGAAAATTTTAGTGCTATTGAAAATGTGTTGATTCTTATGAAATTTGATGTTTTGAAAGTGCAAATCTCATTTGTTGCTTCTTTTGAGGTTATTGAATTTACTAAGTGCGCATTAAAGCCGTAGAGGTGTAATTATATTTAAAAAACACAAAAAAAGACTATGTACATAATACTCAAGAAACCACTAGAACCTTTTGGCAAAAGGAGCACCTTATTTCGTTACATAACCTCAAATATAGCAAAAAAATGTTTTTGGGTTTTTTAAAACGCTGATTTTTCAGTACAGTCTATTGTACATATAGACATAAGTTCTTTAAGTAATTCAATAAAAATTTGGTTCCTTTCTTTCTTTTAAATGGGCATTTTAGTGCGTTTTATATCCAAAATTAGAAACGTCACACACAAATAACGCAGGCCACAGACAGGAAACAAATCGAAACAATCGGTTGGAACTCACTTCGCCACACACGTGTGGATAATGTGACCAGATGATAAAAAAAGTAAAGCTAAATAGAACTGAGTGAATTATTAAACTAATTTTTAAAGAATTTATATTTTAAATAATTATAAACATCTGGTTTAAATCAGAAGAGGATAGAAAAATGTCAGGAAGAAGGAACTAAAACTACGAGGCTAGAGAACAAAAATAATGCTAAATCAAATTACGAAAATGGTAATCTGGATCTCTGTTCACTAATTGAAGATGGTGCGGGAAATATAGGGTGTTTTTTATAGAGGTTAGGTTTTAAAGATGAAATAAAACGTATATAATTTAATGTTATGGCCAAGAATTTAGCTTTATTATAAAGATAAGGGTTTGCCATTATGTTTTAAAAATGATACCCATTCAACCAAAAGTGAGCTTCATCGCTGAACAAAATTTTCTTCGATGCGTCGCGAACCGAACCATTATTTTCGTAATAAATTTGCACGATTTGCAAACGTTGTTCAGTTGTAAGTCTATTCATTAGGAAATGGCAAACCAAACTGAGCATAAATCAAGTGACAGCTGTCAAAAAGACCATCTACGAAAAAAGTAGTGCCAACTTGAAAACCTAACCTCTAAAAAAACACCCTATAGATTGGAGCTTTCAGTGACAGTCAGGCTGCACTGAAGACCCTGGAGAACGCGAACAAACCTCGAAGATTGTTTAAGAATGTAAAAAGAAGCTTAATTCTGACGCAAGACAGAACAGGCTTGCACTTCTATGGGTTCCAGGACACTCCGGTGTTCAAGGAAACGAAATCGCCGACGAATTGGCCAACTTTTGATCAGCGGTGCCCCCACAGGAACCAAAGCCAACAAGCGGAATCAGATCCACCGGAATCATGAATTGGATCAGCGCTTATGTATGCAATGTACATAAAGAGCGATGGTCCAGTCTGGAACGCTGCAGAACTGCAAAGTGTTTTGTGACAAGTCCGAACAGAAAACTGTCAAACTCTCTACTAAAACTTGGAAGGAAAGACGTTCGGTTGATGGTCGGTATCATTACAGGACACAACTCATGGGGTCAGCATATTACTACCATTGGAATCATTGAGAACCCAATGTGCCTGTCTTTCTTGGAGGAGGCGGATAGCACTGATCACTTTTGCAATGAGTGCCCTGCCTTTGCTAAAGCAAGCCCACCAATTTTGGGTTCCAATGTCGTGAGAATGAGTAATATTCGTTCTCTAAAACTAGAGGATATTTACAGATTTGTCAAAGAATCTGGCAAATTCTCACAGGCATAACTACCTTTGCCTCTGTCTCGATTCTTTCCTAACTCTTTCTCTGATACTTTTCTCCTTTCCTTCTTGACTATCTACCCTCTTTCCAGAGCTCTAAATACAATGGTCTTTTTAGCCAGAGTGTTTTAGGAGCCACCAAATCTCCTGGTGCTCCTTGGCTCGACCTATTCAAATTTCAAAGCAACGGTAGCAAGATAGGCGCCACCTCAGTATTCGCCCCCATCGTGCGTTCAAATTTGTAATTTGAAAATTGAAATTTTGTAGTGAATTTAAATTCAAAAGTTACTATGAAAAATTTAAAATAATTTCAGCACGACAAATAAATTGATTTTTTTCTATTTTGCTTCCACAAATAAGTCACTTCTTTGTTTTCTAGATACTTTAACGTAACATTCTAATAAACAATGTTTTTTTGCTGGCCTAGTGCCACCACCTGTAATGAATTCGCTATGAATTTGTTGGCTCGAATTTTTAAAGTTTAGCTAAGTGGTTTTTAATTTCCCGTTAGCGATTTTCCTAAGTGAGTTGTTTCGGTTTTTTAACATTGGGATAGGATTATGGCGGTAAATTAACAAAATTAAAAAGGGAGAGGGGAGTCCTTTTCCTTGAAAATAATTCAATATAAAACAATTAACGTGAATTCAATGCGTGGAAGAAATACATTTGTATTTTTCATTAATTTCCATAATCACGGAAGCAGCTGCTATTTGTGTATCGATTTTCCATGGTCTATACGTGGACGTATAGCAGCACGAATACCACTACATTCCCAGAAGTATATCATATTTATTTGGAAAAACGTATTAGAAAAGTCCACGTGTACGTTTGGCGAGCGTTCGGTATATGCAATTACTTTTGTTTCAGTATTTCCCTATACATAACTATAAATTTACTTGTATAATGGCATTTACATATAAGTTTATATCTAATAAGATACCATTAGTATATATTGTCAGCTCAAACAAAGTGCTTCTTGTCATTTCTACATACCTATTTAAAAAAAATTGGATTATGACACTATTGAAGAAATGAGCGAATTGTACATGCAGATAGAGGTCAATAAACTTCGAAGAGAAAATAAGTTCGTTATTGACGTACTTGTACACATTCATCCATTTTGGCGTCTTAGCAGACCCACAGCATGTTCTGAATTGTTTGTTTTGTGACACGTTTGCTTTGCAGTCGAAATAGTTCATATTCTAGATTTTTATAATATCTACTAGCAGTTGTTAGCAATACCATGGCGCTGTCTTAAGTTACCCTGAATAAGATGTATACATATTTTTTTCCTTTCTGGACGGTCATTCCATTTTTAAGAATTTCGAATTTCATGAAATATGCACGGGCATCAGCGGCCGCCGATCCGAATGGGTTGGTGCGTGACTACCATTTGGAATTCACAGAGAGAACATAGGATCTCGGTGAAACACCAAAAATTAAAGAAAAACATTTTTCTAATAGCGGTCGCCCCTCGGCAGGCAATGGCAAACCTCCGAGTGCATTTCGGCCATGAAAAAGGCTCCTCTTAAAAATATCTGCCGTTCGGAGTCGGCTTGAAACTGTAGGTCCTTTTATTTTGCCGAGAGCAAACGCGGAAAAAGAAAATCAGTAATATATTTGGCTGGCTCACAACCTCCGATTGTCCGTAAGCTCGAGCACCTTAAACAAAATGAAGTTTTTGTTTATCGCATCATCGTTACAATGATATTGGTAGCATCGCGAAACGTCATAGAGGTGGTCATCAAAGACTGCAACGTCACGTGAAATGGTTCAAAAAGTGAAAAAGCGACTTGAGCGAAATCCACGACGAAGTGCCAATCAAATGGCGAAGGAAGTCAAAACATCTGACCGTAGCATCCGCCGCATACTGAAAAATGATCTCAAAGTCAAGCCTTACAAGATCCAAAAGGCGCATGATCTCACACCAAAGAAGCAACAAGCCTGACTTGAGAGAGCGAAGGAGTTGCTTCGATTGGCCGAAAGCGGTCCATTTCCGAACATTGTGTTTTCTGACGAGAAATTTTTTTAAATTGAGCAATTTGTAAACTCCCAAAACGATAGGGTTTATTTGACCGATCGTTCATACGAGAATTTGAATCATCGATTGGCCACCAGGAGGCAGCACCCACCATAGGTAAGGGTTGGGGCGCTGTAACCGCAGATGGGCGTTCTCCAATAATTTTCATCGAGTTTGGCGTCAAGGTAAACGCGAAATATTATCGGGAACGTATTCTGGAGGCTGCTTTGAAGCCGTGGGCAAACAAACATTTCGGTGGCAGACAATGGGCGTTTCAACAGGACTTGATACCATCTCACAAAGCTCGAGTGAACCAATAATGGCTAAAAAACAACATTCCGAACTTCATAACGTTCACACAATGGCTCTTAAATTCACCAGACGCGAGTCCGATGGAAAATTCTCTTTGGGCCATTTTGGAGAGTAAGGCCCGAACTAAAAGATTCACCAGTCTCGTGGCGCTGAAAAAAGTCTTTGTCCGCGAGTGGGCCAAAATACCTGCACATTCGAGCAGTTTGCGATTCATTTCTGGACCGTCTCAAGGTCATAGTCAAGGCAAAAGGTGGTCATATCGAGCAAAATTAAATTGATTCTTAGTTTTGTATAATTTTCACATATTTTTTTCTTTAAATTGAATAAAAGTAATTTTCCAAACCAAATTTATGGACTTTTTAATTGGTTACACTTCGAGTGTCGGACCCTGTATATATATATATATTTCTATATAAGTAGTATGTATATATTAAATAATTATTTCCGCAGTTATTTGCACTCAAATGCAAAGGTGTCAAAAATACAACGTCGTCGATCTGCAGTCGTAATAGAAATTGTTTGCTCTTCTCCGATACGAAATGATTTATTTTTAGTTTGGTTATCAACTGCATCATCACACAGTGATAGAATGACTGTTTCTTCACATAAATATCACTGGCGATGACTAAACTTGCTTATAGGAGCTTTAGAAATCATTGCGGCAACTTTTTCGCACTCTTTTAACATCTTCAAGAAGCGCAAATCGTGGTCAGGAGCTCTGGTCGCTACTGCGCATTCGAGCCAAACTTTAACATACAACATCACGACAAATTAGCAAACATCTTGTAGAGCCTTTTTGTCATTCGCAGTCATTCTGCATTGTGACTGAAGGGACCATATTTAGAAGAATATATCGCTCTCGCCATCCAGCGTGCCTGATACATAGCTTCGGGAGTCTTTAGTTTTAATTTTTTCTCTGTGTCTCCTTCCAAAAATATTACGCACAGTTCGACCAATTCGCGGTAGTCATCTCTTATAAAACCTTTGTCTAATTCTGCCTTATAAAATATTGACAAAGGTTGAATGTCTGTCTCGGCAACACGTTCTTTAAGGAAATTAAGAGATGGTTCAGAGTTACTGGAATCGATGTTTTTCCAAATTTTCCCTGAACTTTTTGAACGTCGAAATATCTGGGCTACTAGTAATTTGCTTAATCTTGGTTTCAAAGACAGCTTTTAGGACCAATTCATAAACATGATGACGACAGACGAAGAGCAGCAATTCTCGTCCTACAGTTTGTTCCAAAATAGCACAAACTTCATTGAAACGGCTAGTATTGGAAACTGTTGTGTCGCAGTACATTGTTTGTACTTTATCGTGAAGATTCCAGTCAAAGAGAGCGATTGAGACGGCCTTAGTGGGATGTTTTCCAGAAGAACCCTCTAGTTGTGGCACTGCAAAAGCTGTTCTCTATCGTCAAGCGAAACAATAACTGGAAAGCGTTTTTCCTGTAAACTTCGTACATTTATCCCGGGTAATAGTTTTCCATCCTAGGGTACATAAAAAAAACCAATATAAATAAGCATAGATAGAATCAAAAAAAGAGGAACACGTGACTTAGATCTAGCCAAGAAGATACTAACCTCATTTACAAATAATCCCGGTATGCCAGAAAAAGATCGGGCAAACAAATTTGGGGTGAGTACAAGTACAAGCAGCTGCCGTAGCCGAATGGATTGGTGCGTGACTACCGTTTGGAAGTGGTCAGGCTCGGAACTCCGGGAAATAAAAAATCAAATAATACAGAACATCTTTTTCCAAATACTCGGCATGCAGTGGTCAACGTTCGAGTTAATTGTGCCATGAAAAAGGTCCTAATAGATTTTTTAGTCCGCACTTGATAAACTTTTGTGCTATATTCTGGTTCTTTTTATGTTTATTCCCTGACATATTTGAGTGAACATTTAATAGACATACAATTTACTCTGTTACTGCTTATAAAAACACTTTTTCGCGAACAAATGAGCAATTTGAATCGAATCAAGGTTGATAGATTTACAAGGTGAGCTCTGTAATTTTGGTGAAAAAGAAAATTGTAAGGCGAACTTTAGCTGCCATGTCACTTGCGAATTCGGCAGTCGAATTCTGCACGATCATTTGACATGCATTCACACACTCGTCCAATCAGTCGTTATTCACATGGCAACGAAGTGTCATTGGTTGGTTTTTTCTCATATCAAATTCGCTCTGAGCCGAATAACGGTCAGCAATGTAGCACACCTATAAAAATCGTTTCACCTTGTTTAGACTGTGTTGTTCTCTTTATTTTGACATTGTATATCTCTAACACAATCTTACCGCTTCGTGACCCCAGTCAGCCTATCAGCTGATTCTGTTAAATTTGCTGAGAGTCGGATAACCGTCTGTTATTGGCCACTCCTTCTCAATTCTTTTAAACATGGGATCAAATCGATGACAGAAATGGGCTACAGCTGTTTCCGAGTAGAACCCAAAATATTAAGGGATGCTTGTAATGCATTTAATTTGATAAAAAGGATATTACGGTATCGAATAAATTTTTATTTTTTACTTTTATTAGGAGCTTCTGTTTGAACGAATGCGCATTTAAATATGTGCTTGATGTGGTCGAAGATGCACTTGGTTCATAGCCATAAATGTGGAGTGACAGCACTAAGCTCCTTAGTGAGTAATCTGCTATTTCTAGCATAGGTGGCTATCAAGCTCGTCATTTCATTATCATTTCAAATCAATTCATATTAATAATCAATTCATTTTAATAAATACATATTCGTTTTTTTTACATTTTTATTTCAATTTAATTAACTTAATTTTATAAATATATGTAAATAAATTTATTTTAATTCATTCTGGCGCTTCCGTCAGCCCATTCACAACCCCTCGTATTGGCTGCGGTGTGTGGATGGTCGAGACGTTTTCAAAAATAGCTTGAAAATTATGCATCGTTTACTTAATAAATTATTTTCCTCACATTTTTGTTCACTTTAAGCAAATTAATAACACGTTTTAATTATTTTCATTTGTTTTATTTCTTCCCCCGACAAAGTGAAGCGTTCATATAAATTTGTCACGAAAAGCTGTCAATGCAGTGTTTCATTGCGAATTACTAATAATAACACGAATTTCGAAATTGCGGAGAACTTCGTAAGCATGTCGAAATTAACAATAACATTTTTCTGACGTTGCCCCGTCGTTAATTCCAACGGAGTTAATAAAAGCCTTCCTAGCCTATAAGGATAACCCACAAGCTAAATAGATAAGTAAATCAACATAAATAAACACAAAGTGAAGGACTTAGGTCTACATACAGCGACATATTTTCTTATACTCCAAGAGGTATGCAATAATTAAAAAAAAACTGTTCACAAATTAACTTATTTCACTTGCTTCATAACTAACAAATCAACTAATAATAGCGGATATTTCAGCAGGACACCTCATAAAAAGCCTTTGATTTCAGAAAAAACGCCGCCTTCGACTTGAGTTTGCACGCGCAAGGGAATGGTTCTCTAGTATAAAGTCTTATTTACCGAAGAAAAGAAGTTCAATATTATGAAGGAAATGAAAAATTTATATATTGGGTTAGGGAATAAATTCATAGCGTACTTATATTTTTTTCTGTTTTATAGCGATTTGTTTGCTGTTTGGCAGAGGGTAAGTATTCATTCGATAGAACTCTTTCTGCTCTACAAAATTATGTTAATTTTATTTTTGAGTGATTTCATTTTTATTAGTTTTGAGGCTTAGAAATGAAATACCCAGGAGGCAAAAATCAACATTGCCTTAGAATCTGCTCTTTTTTCCTCTCTCTTATCAAGGAGGTCAAAACGCCAGCCTGGGACATTTTCGACGTATATGGAGAAGGTCTCATAGGCGAGTCTACAGCACGGAAATAGTTTGCAAAGTTGAAAAATAGCGGGTCGTCCCGCAGCGGAAGGCCTTCTGAATTCGATGAAGAACATCTTAAATCAGTTTTGAAGGAAAACGGCCGGTCGCCAAACTAGTCGCGAATTAGCGAAAGAAACGAGCTGCGATCATAAAACGATTCTCAATCACCTTCATATAATGGATTTTACCGAAAAATTGGGAGCTTGGGTGCCTCACGAGCTCAAAGGAAAAAAAAGAAAGTCGCCTTCAAATTGCTTCTCAGCATCTCGCCCGCTATCGAGTAACACGCGATCATAAACAGAGCTTTTTGCACCCAATCGTCACGGAAGATGAGAAATGGTGCCTGTACATCAATGTGAAGCAAAGAAAGGAGTGGGTGGCTCCAGGAGATACGCCACTGCCGAGAGTCAAGCCGGATCTTCGTCCAAAGAAGATCATGATATGTGTTTGGTGGGACTGGGAGGTCATGGTGCATTGGGAAATGCTCGAAAAGAATGCCACGGTCAACGAGGAGCTCTACATTACCCAGCTATATCGTGTGAATGAGACTATTCGACTGAGAATACATGATCGATATAGTCAAACCATACTTCTGCACGACAATGCCAGGCTCCATGTTGCACAAATCGTCAAAGTCGCACCCCAAGAACCCGAATGGGCGGTCCTTCAGCATCCACCGTATTCTCCGCACCGTGCACCACCCGATTACCATTTTTCCGCTCCCTGTCAAACCATATGACGGGCATTACCTTCGATGACAAAGAGGTCCTTAAAAACTGGCAACTTCTCTGGCACCACTGGCGGAACGGCATCAACAAATTGGTCGAGAGGTGGGAAGAGGTTATAAACAGCAACAGCGAATATATAATTGATGAACTTGTTGATATAATTATCGTTTTTTTTTGTTTAAATAAAAGTGTTCGCTAAAGAAGCTATTCCCCAACCTAATAATATAAACAAATAAACAAAAATAATAAATAATAGGCAAAAAATTTGGCAGACGTCGCCAGAACTATATGACCAACAAAGCTTTTTAGCATAGTCCACTCCCAATTAGAAAACCCTTTATCGGGCATAGATCGGAAGGTGTGAAATGTACAATTCGCTTGAGATTGTGGTCTATGTGGACGTGTGCATGTGCGTGTGTGTATGTGTGTTGGCAATGAAAGCAGTTAACTGAACTTAACCTTAAAAAGTAATATACATAAATAGGAGAAAAGCGGATGGGTAATAAAAACAAAATGGAAACAACAACAAAACCAAACATTACTAAATGGCGAATTAAAACATTTTTGGGAAAAAAACAAAGCGAAGTCGACTGTGCGGACAGAAAGTAAGCTCATCGTTGATTGTACTCTTTCCGTTTTTTTACTTAATTTGATGTACGTGTGAATGTATGGGGTGTACATGCTTTTTTCTTCGTTTTTTCTTTCTTTATTGTGCTGTTGGAGTCAACTCAGAATAGTCGCGCTCTATATACATATTTACATATCTATGCATGTACATACATATGTTTGATATATATCTATATATATGTATATATATTTGTATGTGTACAATATTTGTTGATATATGAAAGTGGGTACTCGTCGTGCCCGTTGGTGTTGTGGTAGCACTTGCTAGCGTATGATAAACAGCAGTACAAGCCGAACATGGCTATAATAATAACAAACAAATCTCGCGCATATTCATGCATACATATCTACATATAAGTGTACATAGATAAATACTTATAAGGCATAATACTTGTGGCTGTACGTACGTATGTATGTACATATTTACGAGCACACTCATCGAGAGAGACACGTAAAAATCGTGTGTTGTAAAACATGTTAAGGCAACGTGCTGGAAATAGCTGGCCGCCTGGTTGGCTGCTACACCAGCTTTCGTACATATCTACCTGCCGGTATAACTCACAAAATTCATTTGTAGCAGCAGCAGCTAAGCTTTATTTCTGCATACGCTTGTAACAAAGACTTTTTCGAAGTCTATGCAGTTAGATAGAGTGAGTGTGAATGGAAAATTGTACGAAATATAACTAGAGTACTACCACATACGCATATACGTACATATGTACATATGTCACCGGATGAATGTTGCAAGCTCGAAACGAGGCTACTACATACAAACTTCAACTTGAACTAAAGCCACAAAGAGGCACACTAAAAATAGCAGCGCCACTAGACACTCGACACTCGACACTTACAGATGTGTGTCCATATATAACATAAAATTACAACAAATGAAAGCCAAAACAAAAAAACAAATCAAAATTAACTGTAAGTAGCACAATAAGAGCAAATGACAAGTCTCATGACTTTGAGCTGTCAAACATAACCAAAGCAAACACGCATACGGACATTGGTAGGTGCATAAAGGGTGATCAATTTAGAGGTATCGTATTTTAAATTGTAATAAAACAACGAAAATACAAATTAATTGCGCAATTTTAATATTTTTGTGTAGAACCATTCATGACTTTTGTTTTTAAAGGTAGTCCCCGAATAGCATACAAACGCTCCGGCTTTGAAAAAGTGTTTGATGCGGTACCAGCTGGTGGTAGCAGAGGAAGAGGAAGGTCTTCTCTGCGTTGGAGAGAACAGGTGGAGAAAGACTTGGCTTCACTTGGTGTGTCCAAATGACGCGATTAGCACGAGAAAGAAACGACTGGCGCTCTTTGTTAAACTCGGCCAAAATCGCATAAGCGATTATAGCGCCATATTAAGAAGAAGAAGAATCCCTTTAAAATATTGGCCTTTAAAATGTTGCTCCCGACTTGTGGAACATTAGTTATGGAGAGATATTCAATTTAGAAATGTCCGATAGCACCTTTCTAATCGGATACGCAGACGATATCGCAGCAGTCACCACAGCACGAAACCGTGAAGAAGCTCGTAGAAAGTTTAATCATGAAATGAAATGATACAAACACAAACGTGGTTAGATTCATGTGACCTCAAATTAACCACAGAGGAAACGTAAATAATACTTCTAACCGAGAAGCACATCCATTCAGAAGTTAGCATGCAAACTTGCTAGAATGCGCTAACCACAAAAAAAGTTCTAAAGTACTTAGGCATAAGAATGGACTCAAGACTAACCTTCTGGGCCCAAATAAACACACAGTAGGACAAGCCGCTAAGAATCAGCGAAGGATTTTAGACCGATCAGTCTTTCGCACTTCCTTTTAAAAACGTTTCAAAAGCTTATGGATATACACCTAAGAAGCTCATTGAAGAGTTCTGGTAAATATTTACCTGCACAAAATGCGTACATTAAAGGCAAATCTACGGAGACAGCACTTCACGAGGTAGTTCGAACGATAGAGAGCTCTCTAGAGAACAAACATTATACCATGGCGGCATTCTGGGATATAGAAGGCGCCTTGAATAACGTTAGTATTGGTGCAATCCAACAGGCGTTGATAGACTTAGTGGTGGAAAACTCCATTAGTATCATAGTTGGGCCAACTCTATGCTAGAAACCAGTATCATCAAAGCTAATATGGGAAATACCAACATAACTAAGAGGGTCAATAGGAGATCTCCAATGGAAGGGGTATTATCTCCTCTTCTTTGGTTATGTGTGATAAGCAAAATCTTGATTAAACTCAATAGAGACTGGGATAAAAGCGGTGGCGGTGTATGCTGATAATGACATCAGGGCTGTATTTTAACACAATCAGTGGGATCATTCAAAGAGCGCTACGTGAGCTCAACTCTTGGGCTATAGGCTTTGGCTTAAGTTTGAACCCACGTAAAACAGAACTCATGCTTTGGATGGTCAAACTCTTTAAATTTTATGCAGCGCAAAGTACTTAAGAGTAATCTTGGCCTCGAAACTTAGTTGGAAAGTGAATACTGAAAAACGGGAAAGGTATGCAAATGTATGCTTGGAAGAAGATGGGGTCTTCAACCTAAGAAGATTTTATGGCTGTTTAAGGCGGTGGGTATACGAACAATTTTATCATACGGACCTTATGTTTGGTGGACACCTCTTGGAAGAGATTACAACATCAAGTGCCTATGCAATAACGGTCGGTGCAATTAGATTATGTCCCAGGCAAATATAGGGGGACCAATTCAAATGAAACGGGAAATAATGATGGCTACCACGCTCTCCGTTCTCTTATACGGAGCTGAACTGTGGTCAAATGCGCTAAAGGTAAATCAGTCGGCCACATACCCCCAAACACAAATCAAAGTCCAAAGGTGTGATATCACACGATCTTGGTGGCCAATCCACTGGTTCGAGACGAGAGATTTGCTCACCGAAATGACGACGCAGTAAATCCATTGTTCACGGGCTGTGTGGCAAGTAGCACCGTCCGCCGTCTTGTTGGAACCAAATGTTGTGGAGATTACGAGCTTCAATTTGCGGTATCAAACAATTGTTTATAAGTGCGCGATACCGTTCGCCACTCACTGTTACATTGAGGCCAGCCTTGCCTTTGAAGAAATATGGGCCTAAGATTCCTCCAGCCCATAGGCCGTACCAAACGGTTGTTTTCAATGGATGCATTGGCTGTTCCTGAATAGCTTCGGGTTGCTCTTCAGCCCAAATACGGCAATTTTGCTTATTGACTTCACCATTAACCCAAAAATTGGCCCCATCGCTGAACACTATAAGTTGGCCTGAGCGCACGATGAACACTCATCACAGAGCGTCGATTTTCGTAATACACCTAATTGTCTTTTTAGAAGTCACTTACGAATTTATTTCGGGCTAAACACATTTTATTTCATTAAATATGTATATTATAAAAAATATATTATTAAACGGCGTGGCAAAATCTACCAAGTCTCAGAGACTTTCCCTGAGACTAGTTTAAACGCTTCGTACATGCGTCGAAAAATCTCACTTTATTTGCTCTATGAGATTCAAGAAAAATTCATAAAATATTGAAAATCGTGTTAAAACAGAACAATTCGTGTGAATAAATGCGTGTGAAAAGAGAATTACGTCTGCAATTGTACGATTTTTAAACGTTGTTGAGGTATAAGTCTTTGCATGCTGAAATGTCAATGAATACTGAAACGAACTATGTATTTATGTTTGACAACAATCACGCGTGATCTGTTAAAAAACACTTTCGGGAAAAAGTATCTCCAATCTGAACACCCTTTGTATACATATCTGTATACATACACATGTAACCAATGAAAAAGTTCACTTTCGCTGCGCATTATTCATAATTTGTACAATAAAAGCATTGAGCTGGCTACCAGCTAACAGGTAGTGCCGTATGCAGTAGCCAAGAGTAAGCAACCTCAATTACCCATTACACCAACACAACACCATAATTGAAGAATGTATATAGATACATAACCGCTCGAGTACCACCAGGTAACCATCTCCAGCAACTCAGCCTTAACACCTCAGAGGAAATCGAGTAACAAAAAGCTTAACCGCATTCATAACAAGTATTCATTTACTTACGAATAAATATATGCTTGTGCATATGTATGCGTTCGTATGTATAATTACATATAAACATGGCTTAAAGTGACTAACAAATAGCAGACAGAGTGTTGTTAGAGCAGAAGTGGGCTGAGAAACCAATGGAGATGTGCGGCCATCAGAACTGAAATTCGATAGGATATTTATCATATGAGACGTGCCTACACTGATGTGTTACACATAACACATGTACACATACACATGTACTCGTACATCAATATGCACATACATAATATGATAGTCTCAACATGTCATGTGGCGCCCAAAAGCGGTCGTTGTTATTGGAGCTGGCGCTGTGTTTCTTGGCTATGTTACTTGTGCTGGTGCTGGTGTTGGTGCTGGCGTTGCCGGTTGTGGCGATGTCGCCGCTAATGACGAAGACTTTGCGTCTCCCCTACCACAGCCATGCACACCGTTTGTGGTATTTATTTAACGGTTAAGCCTCTTCAATCCACTGCGTCAATGTTAATCTATTGACTCTGATCGTGTCTAGTTTGTTTGTGTCATGGCTGGTTTGGGGCTTGTATTTGTATTTGTGTTGTTTGTGTTGTTATTATTGTTATATATCGGCGTGTTTTGCTTGGCCTTTCCCTTTTGGAAAGCGAAAGTGCTGATTTTCGCCGCGATAACGAACCTATCAACGCATGCATACATACCAAGCACGTCGGCATATGTTGCTGTTAGTTGTTTCATTTTTTTTTTTTTGCATCGTTTGAACGATGATTCATGCTTCCGCGGCGTTGAAATGATTGTAGTGATTTTGCTTTGGTTTGTAATTGTTTTTTATAGCCCAATATTTTTTTAACAACTTGGCACATAGTGAACTGTTTTGATGATTGATTATATTGCCTTAGCCCGCCCTGCACCAATTTAAGGCATAAACACAAGCTACACTTCGCTCGAAGCCGCTGCTGCGACGATAGTTAAAGACTTGCTTGTCTCTGGAAAAATATAAAAATTTATTTTTATGAATTTAATTTTAGGGCAATACTTAACACTATGTTAATATTGAACTGGCTGCCAACACATTTGACATGTCGTATTTATACATATGTATGTATGTATACCCCATCTTACTGTTACAGGTACAAGACTTCTATATTAGTTTTTTTGTTTGCTGTTTAAGAAAAACATGTTTATCTCTTTATATTCTTAAAATACAATGTTTGTCTTATGTTTTTCTTAAAATATGTTTATCTCTTGTTATTCTTAAAATATGTTTGAATTTGTTCAGCCCTTCATGATTATACTTAGAATTTACTTAACTATTTTTGTTTATTATTTGTGAATGAAATCATTCCTTAACTCGATGCGATGTAAGTACTTTATTTTATCCCCTATACAACTCCTTAACAGACCCTGCATGCTGACCCCATATAACCGGTGCTGTGCTATGAAGCTGAAACAAGGACGCTGAGTGAAAAATATAAAAGAAACTGCAAACATTTGAAAGAAAAGTTCTCAGAAAAAGATTTGGTGCAATCAGAATTGCACAAGACGAATGGCGCATACGATGGAATAACAAACTGGGCGAACTTATTAATGGCGTTACGTTACATCAAAGGGTGTGTTCGAGCCGCTCAATAATTACGGCAATACTGCAACCCTGTTGCTTTATTGATACTCTGTTGCTGATACTCAGCGGATAGTGTGCAGCAATATTGCAGACTTTATTTTGCGTCGAACGTGTTATTTAAATGGAATTTTTAACATTTTTGATAGCAGATGAGCTAATGGAAAGGGGTGGGGATAGTTTTTTAAGAAACATGGAGAAAAACAGGAGGAAACGTTATTTAATTCATAACAATTCATTAAATTACTTTATTTTATTTTATATTAATAAAAAAACGAATAAGAAAACATATCATTAAGGTACATATTATCATTTTAGTGATATAAAAAAACTAAATGCTGAAGTCTGTAAAAATACTGACTGAGTGAGATCACTTTTTTCAGATACTAAGATCACTTGTTGAACAACTTATCTAACACTTCTCTGAGCTCCATCATTCTTGAAACTTTTTCTCTCTCTATTTGAAACCTTTCTTTTTCCAATGCCATCGCTTCATTGTGCCTTATTTTTTCCTCACGAGCCTCTTTTTTGAAAAACTCCAGTGGTTGGTATTTTTCGTTTTACTAGTAGCATCACCATCGGAGTTATGATTCTCGTCTGGAGATCTTTGATATTCTCCATCATCCTGTACACTTTTGCTGCTTGAAATGTTTAGGGAACTCTGCAAATTTTGAGATGGAGGAGAAATGGAATGTCTTGTACCATAAATCTCGTCGAAATCATTAAAAAATTCCCAAGTGGTTGCATCTCTTCCTGTAGAACTGTTCCTCTTTTTATTCTTTTATATGTTGCGTAGATGTTTAAAAATTTTCGTTGCAACTGATCTCTTGTAGCGCTAAGATCTGGAGCATCGGTTTTCATTTTGTCCAGTACTTTGCCCCAAAGGACCGATTTCTTCCTCCTCCCGCTACCAAATGCATTTTCCGTGTCTAATCGAGTTCTGACAAACAAATAATTAACAATATTACAACATAAAAATAACATATAACACCGATTGTCAACATTTCGCTAAACGAACGCGTGACGTTGCCAGTGTTGTCGAAATTTTATCGAAGAACGTGATGCTCTGTCATAAAAAGTAACACTGCCGCAACATTTGTGGCTCGAACACACCCAAAGTGCAACGAATATGATGGCTAGGCCATGTTATGAGAATGGACAATTCAAGAGCCCAAAGGAAAATTCTAGAAACGAATACATACCCAAATAAAACAAAAGGAGGACCAAGATCGAGGTGGACAGGCGAAGAGAAAGAAGTCTTGGAAAAGCATAAGGGGTTATATACCTTGTGTTGGACTAAAATCTCGAAATTTTTTTATGGCACAGTACATCATCTTAAAAATATAAATTCAAAAAATCATAATGGTCGGAGCACTAGAACGAAAGTTACAGACCGTGGAAGCGCGCGACCTTTCTTGGAACGAGAAGTGCACACAAAACTTTAGACGCGATTATCTCGAAGTCGTGTTTTTTGAAAATTACCGTCGCGGTGATCATTATTTATCAAAAACTATTTGACCGATTTGCATAAACTTTTTTTTTTAATTATTCGAAGTTACAACTTCGTGAATCTGAACGGTTCACTTTTTATAAATATTTGCATAGTTCGCTGGAATTAATTTTTTTTTTAATTTTTCAACCCCTCAAAAATCTTTTTTTTTTGTGCAAAGCGGTTTTCATATAGAGAAAAAATTTTTCAACACACTGTACCGCTTCTCCCTCGATTACAATATTGTTGGGGCTTGAATTATTGAGTTTATTTATTTAAGTCTATGAGCTATGTGTCTAAAAACAACTACATATAAAATAGAATTCAAGATATTTAAAAATGTAACTCTTGAAAGCGAAAAATCGAGAACAACATCATTATGAAAGGGATTTAATTCCCGTAAAGCACCAGTAATGGGAGCATTACTGGCATACTTAATTTTAAAGTGTCCCCCATAAAAAGGGTACAAGTTTCTAAGAGATCGCTGGGGAACATTAAATCGAATCCTTTCCAACAAGCAAAGACAATCAATTACTCTAGTAATAATATTATGAGTAAAAGACAGACACAGTATAGGCCTACGAATTTCTAAGGACTTGAAACTTATAAGCAAGAGATGACCGGAATATTATGGCATGGAATCAATAAAATTCAGAGGCCGAAGGGCATATTTGAGAAATATTTTTTGCATACGTTCGATTCTATTGATAGCTTGCTGACTACAAGGTCTCCAAATAAAAACAGCATATGTATTGGGTAACTTAATGGTATAGTGGATCAGAGACCTTAGTGCGTTCCGTCTGACGAAGCCCAACATCGAATAAGATTTTGAAGTAATATAATTTATATGGTTATTAAAAGAAAATTTGTTATCAAAGACAACGCAAAGGTTCTTAAACTCGCTATAACACATTGCAGGACACATGTCGAGATACTGTACTTAGTGCACAAAATGTTCGAGTAAGTTATTTGAAAGCACTTAGATAAGTTCAGTCGTGAATTCCGGCACCATAAGTAAAGCCTATTCATATCGGTTTGAAGTTTAATGGCATCCTCTTGAGTCTTAATCGCTGAGAAGATCTTAAGATCACCAGCTTAAAGCAAAAATTTAGCAAATGAGAAACCACTTTTGATGTCATTAATACTAAATAACACGAATAAAAGCGGTCCCAAGATACTTCCTTGCGGAACACCAGAGGTGGCAGTAAAGGGGCTGGATGAAATACCATCAATTGTTACAACACAACGTCTATTGCTCAAATAAGAGTTTAACCATTGCAGAAATGCAGAATGAAAGCCAAAACAAGCTAATTTTTTAACTAAGATTCTATGAGAAACTTTGTCGAAGGCTTTCGAAAAGTCAGTGCAATAAAAAATAGTTTAAAAAAACTCAAAAACACGCTTTTATTGCTAATCAAACTAAAAAGTAGAAAATAAATTTTAATGACAAAGGGACCTATAATGAAGTAATAGCAAATCGAAGGATCAGTCATAGTCAACTACCTCAGAACAGAATTATAACAAAAATTAAGATACAAATAGTAATTCAAATTAGAGTTAAAAGCGTGGGATGCTTGATATAGTAAATATTACAATCATTCTATTGGCAACTACCTATGTACAGAGGGTTTGAAAGTGAAGCAAAATGCATCCGCTCATACGTCAATGAAACACCCTGACGATAAGGATTTGTTGAAAATAATTTTCAGGGGATAGACTAAGGCCGAACAATTTTTTATCAAAACTGCTGATAGTCCATCAGACACATTTTGAGAGGATGAGTTCAATTTAATTAAAGCGTTCCTAATATCCTCAGGAGACAGGCAAAGACATTTAAAGTTCAGGGCATTCAGAAGAAAAGTCGGATGGAGGATCAAGTTCTTCGTCAACAAAATTAGATTTAAAAACTCAGCAAATTATTGAGTTTTATGCTACCGTTTTCTTGCTGTTTATTTGCATGCCAACACTTCGTGCAGCAATGACTGGAACATTGATTTGGTCCTGCATGTCGGAATGTTTGTGTGGAAGCAGGCAAATAACGTCCGCCTAGTCCTGGTTATGCAGTGCGGGATGACCTACGCGCTTCCTTTCTGTGCCACCCTTCTGTCCGGTTGGGCTGAAAATGGGGCGCACGCTGTCTACCATGAAATTAAAAAAAAAGTATTAATCTAGCATAGAGGGGTGAACATTCGCCTCTGAGGCACAATCGCATCCCCACCTTTATCTTCGACTTTATAAGTACTACATTGTTGTGACAATCGTTAATTTATGAATCAGTCGACCATTTCTTGTCACCCAAAGTTCAACAACTCCGGTTTGCAAGTGGTCTCGGACAGTCAAGTTAAAAATGTTCGTTCACTGATTTGAAAATTTTTGTATTCTTGTAAATATATTTCGTAGTAACTTTTTTCATATTAGCACTAAACAAATTCATATGTGGCGTACCACCAATGTTCATATTGGGTGTTTTTTAGCTGCATGAGAACTATTGATATCGATAACTATGGTTTGACAGCTGGGAACAGCAAACTGTTCAGTAGCTCTCTGTTCAGTAAGATGTGGCAAGTCATCATGAATCGTTCAAAGCCAGAACAACGCTTCAAAATTTTGGAAATTTACTTAAAAAAAAATGAAGTTGCTAGGACACTGACGGCATCAACGATCCTTACTACCCTACCGCGGTGCTCAATGAAATCAGCAAAGATTTGACACGACAGCATAATTGTGTTTGATGTTGATAGTTTTGCATATTTTGCGCAAGTATTGTATGTTTTTATGTTCAACTATTTCGAGTTAGGCATATTTAGCATATATCCCTCGTTAATTAATGACTTTATTAGTGCAAATGGAATATATTGTTGTCTTACGTCTCCAACCAAAGAGATGAAATCTGCGAAAATGAAACCAGATTGCAGACGAAATAAATTTGCATACGAAGTAATTATGACATCACTGCCAACATGACCACCTGTTGGCAAATATACACTTCGAATATACATACATTTGTATAGGGTGATGGAATTGAACTGCAGTTAAAGTTAAAACCACTATAATTCCCAACCACCCACTCGGTACATCGAGTCTCGTCTAATAGCTAATAAGATTTGACTACAAATAGTCGTGCATAAAATTCAAATCAAATAAATTCCAGAATATGGCAGATCTGAATATCGTTTTCTTTGATGAAAAAAATTCCAATTGAGCCCTTCTTAAAAGTGTTGTAGTTTACCCAGCAGGGAGACCACAAGTAAAATTTAGACATTCAAAAAATTTGGCATAATTTGGGTAGCCTTTAGGATAGATGGCTACTCCGTGTTGGTCTTTTTGAAACATGCCATCAAATAACTTGAATGAAGAACAATGAAGAATGCGATATATGTAAGCAAACATTTCGCTGAGGCATCGTGGATGTTTCAAAATGATTTTGTTCATTTCGAGTATGTTCATTTGCTCCGGAAAGCTCTTCTTCATGAAAGGAGCATAGTTTCTTCATCTTGATTGACGCGACCACCGCTTCCGCGATTTTGGCCGAGATTAACAAAGCGCGCCAGTCGTTTTTTTCTCGTGCTTACCGGCGTCAGTTGGACACAACAAGTGAAGTCCTTCTCCACCTGATCCTTCCAACTCAGAGGAGTCCTTTCTCTCATTCCTCTGCTACCACTAGCTGGCACCGCATGGAATACTTTCAGAGCCTAAGCGTTTGTATCCATTCGCAGAATTATTTTCTCCGACAGTCCGAGAATGTGAGTGTCGATGGTAGATTTTTCAGGTCGAAAGCTACACTGATAAGGTCCAATCAGTTCCCTGCTTCCTGGGTTTCAGTTTTTCACACAATACTCATGCTAGAACCTTATACGCGATATTTAAAAGGCTAGTCCCGTGGTAATTGACAGAGACTGCAGTATCACCTTTCTTTTGGATTGGGCAGAGTACACTATAATTAAAATCGGCAAGCATGCTTTCATTCGACCATATTTTGCATAGGAGCTGATGCATGCACCTTACCCGCTCCTATCCTCCAGATTTGAATAGGTCAGCTGGCAGTCCGTCGGCTCCCACGGCTTTGCTGTGCTTTAGCTGCGTTATTGCTATTTTCACCTCGGCATGGTCGGGTAGTGGAACGACAGTCCCGTCGTCAACGACTGCGCAGCTATCACTGTTTAACGGGTTCGAGAAGCGTTCCCTCCATAAGTTAAGTCTAGATGTCAGTCACCAGATCGCTGTCTTTGTTCTTACAAGAAAATGCCACGGTCGTGAAAACTTCTTGAAGCCTCCGAACTTCATGGTAGAATCTGTGGGTTTATTTTTTTATTGGTCGTCATCTCAAGCCCCTCGCACTCACGTATTTCGGCCTCTCGTTTCTTCTTTGTGGTAATACGGCTTGTGTTGTGTCCGATCGCAGCGTGGCCCTATAGGCAGAATCCTTTCTTTGCGCGTCAGCATGACATTTCCCGTCGTACTAATTGTCTTTCCGGACTCGCCGAAATCCGATTTCTTCTTCGGCGGCGGTACGTAAAGAACGAGAAATACTGCTCTATTTTTCCTCTATGCCGAATTTAGGGGCAGTCCTCTCTAGGAGCAGGAGTGAAAAACTAGTGCAGAATCTTCTGGTTGCCTGTTGCGATTAGAGCTTTCCGTTGCCGTACATTCTTTGCGTAGTTTGATGTACGTTTTTTGTCGTATAGAGGCGTGTGCGAAGTGGGCCGCAACAAAATAATGGTCCGATCAGATGCTTGGACCTCATTTGTTTATAACCATCAATTTTCATATATTTGTTTTGATACATTTTTTTTAATTAAGACTGCTTTTAACCATCATAATATTTTTTTAGTTTTTATAGTATTTATAAGATTTGTCTATACTATTTTTTTATAAAATTTATTTTATTAATTTAATGCGTGTGCTTTTGCTGAATCTTGAGTGTGACCTTCAATTGTTAAATATCCCACTTATGGACATATGCAATGTATTGCATACCCAAGAATACCCAGAAGGCAAAAATCAACATTTTCGACACCTGCACTTCTTTGCTTTTCGTCGAAGTCGAAAGTCTCCCGAAGCAGCCCGTGGCATTTGCGACGTGTATGGAGAAGATCTCATAGGTGAGTCTATAGCACGGAAATGGTTTGCAAACTTCAAAAATGCCTATTGTGATGAACCAATCATGCATTGGGGAAAAAAATGAGCTGCGATCGTAAAACGATTGTCAATCACCATCATTCAATGCGATTTACCGACAAATTGGGAGCTTCACGAGCTCAACGAAAAAAACAAAGAAAGTCGCCTTCAAATTGCTTTTCAGCATTTTTCCCGCCATCGAGCAAGACGCGGTCATAAACAGCGCTTCTTGTAACAAATCGTAATGGAGGATGATAAATGGTGCCTACACATCACAAGGAGTGGGTGGCTCCAGGAGATACGCCACTGCCGAGAGTCAAACCGGATCTTCATCCAAAGAAGATCATTATATGTATGTGTTTGTTGGGGCTGAAAGGGCACGGTGCACTGGGAAATGCTCGAAAAGAATGCCACGGTCAACAATAAGCTCTACATTGCCCAACTACATCGCGTGAATGAGGCTGTTCGACTGAAAATATCTGATCGACATGGTTAAACCATACTTCTTCACGACAACGCCAGGCCCCCATGTTGCACAAGTCGTTAAAATCGGATTCCTAGAGCTCGAAAGGGGAGTCCTTCAGCATCCGCCGTATTTTCCGAACGTTGCACTGACCGATTACCATTTTTACCGCTCCCTGGCAAACCATATGACGGGCATTACCTTCGATAACAAAGAGGATCTTAAAGACTGTCTCAACAACTTCTTTGACATCAAATAAGGCGATTTTTTGGGGAACGGCATCAACAGAGGGGGAAGAAGTTATAAATAGCAACGGCAAATACATAATTGATTAACTTATTGATATTATTATGGATTTACTTTAAATAAAAGTGTTCGGTAAAAACGCTACGAACTTAATCCACAGCCTAATATATTCCGGTCATAACGAAATTATGAAATGCATTTGAAAAACTTATTTATTTTTTCTCGTTACTACAGATAAAAAGGGGCACCCTGCATTGAGGTATGCTTGTATGTAAATGTTGAACTATACAACAGATATGTATGTGTTCAACACCTCATTAGTTTGTGAATAGCCGTTACGAAATTTCATTTGTGTGAGAAATTATAAAACAGACCAACGCACAATCAAAAGTGACATCTGCCCACCACAGCGCCGACACACCAACGGGCAGATAACCAGATAACCTGTTCAGCAGCCAACAGTGAGTGTGCGTGTGTGTATGTGCTACATACTTCCATATGCACAAATGTAGCGTAGGACTGCAGCGCGAAACGCAAACGCCAACGTTCAGGTCGCTCAGTGCTAACAAAACAGCAACAGTTGTCGTTTAGCGCTTTGTAGTCTCCACAAATGTTCGATTATTATGTTTTTATGCAAAACTTGCTATGTTATATAAATATGTATTATTATATTTTATTATGATTTTTTTTTTTTCAACGGTATTATGTGGGCATACATAATTTGTGAGCAGCACACACACATTTAAAATTTGGGGTACCTGTGCACCAAGTAAGTCAGAAGTCAAACATTTCTGTCAAATGGGTTTCATTTTTGGATAGGCGCCAATTTTGTCAAAGGCCTACATTTTTAGTAAGTTATTTTATTTTTTAAATATTTTTTAGTGCCCATAAATTAAGCTTTATTTAGTCGGTAGTTGGCGTCGTCGTTGTCATCGTCGCCGTCAAGGGTTTATTTATGCGTTAAACAATTAATTCTTCACTTGTAACCATTTATTATTCTTAAGCTGTGGAATAATTTATTATAAACAATTTAAAGTCAAGTGTGTCTCAATTTTTGAAAAATATGAAAAAAATATATCTGTGGAAATTGTTTTTGTAGCAGTTCAAGAATTCATGGTATGCAGTTAATAGTTTGCATAATAAGTCGAAATGCCATTAAGTGGTGAAAAAAAGAATGATGAATTGATGTTGTAAAGACAACCATTCTTGGAAGTAGTTCCTAAAAACCAAAAACCAAAAAAAAAAAAATTAATAAAACAATTAAGAAGATGAACAGCATTGGCATAGCTAAATGTTTGGGCCCTATTTGGGGATTTCAATGTTAATTTAAACATAATTATTTTGTTAGCGGTTCTTTTTCAAGTGGTGCTTCTTTTTAATGGTAAATAAATTTAAACTAACGGAAGCAGAGAAATAATGGGTAGAAAAAATGTAAGGAATTAGAAACAAAGGGGCAATACCACCCAGAAGGCCCTGACTGCCTAATAGGTTCTAGCTCCGAAAATACCTCCAGATTCCCTAATAAATGCGATGATGGAAATTCAAGCTCGAATGCGAGGACAGTTGGCACGCGGTAAAGAGTATACCGAGGACGTACCGCAGAAAAAAACAGGCACAGTTCAACAAAGTGAAACCTCACAGACAGAGACACAAGAAGGCGAGCCTATAGCATACAAGCTCTCTACCAATACGATGGACCCAGACGTGGGTGAATAGAATTGGTTCTTTACGGATGCAGTTTTGGGCCTTCCCGAAATAATACAGAAAGTAGTTCCGGGAAGGTGTATCTCTAGAAGGAGAGAAGGGAATTCTTAACTCTTAGTTGTTTAATGGTTATTTTTACAAAACATGCACCAATGTCTCTTCATGCTGAAGACATAGGCTAAGTTAGGTTAAATGACAGCCCTTGCTTAGGGTACACTTGGTCAAATATTGAAAATGATGATGCCATACAGGAGAGAGAAGGAAGGGAAGAAGGAGCCTTTGGATTAGAAACGATGATCACCATGCATTTACGACGGCGCCAACTGTGGCTGATTTACGTTCGTAGTTAGTCTACTGATGAGCTTAACCAGATTTGTGATATTTAGACCTGCTATATCCTCAGACGTAGCGGAAAAATGAGAGCCCATATGTCTAAATCTTTGCCAGACGAGAGCAGGGGAGCTGAGAAAAAGGTGTTGAGATGATTCCATCTCGTCCTCAAGACAGCTTCTGCAGAACGGACTTGAGGCAATCTCAAGTCTTACCGCATGAACACCTAAAGGACAATGTCCGGTAAGGATAAGCACCAAATTCGAGAGCTGGGACGTCGTTAGCCTTAGGAGCTCCCTCGCCTTAGGAGCTCCTCGCCCTCCCCGATCTACCCGTGGCCAGGAGGATCTCGCGACCTTGTACGTTTTTGCACTAGCCCAGCGCTCACTGAGTTGACTCTAGTCCCATCTTTCCAGTAGTAGATCACAGGTTCTTACTACAGCGTCTCCAAAGTTCGCTGTCTATCCAGCTCATCAGCCCAGCAGTTCCCCTCTATGCCGCTGTGACCGGGAGCCCTGATGTCGAAGTATTCTGAAGTATGCTGAAGACATAGCCGGCAATCAATTTCAATACTCGAGTACATGGGAAAACCTGGTCGTTTGTGACGAGTTAAGTCATCTTCCTGGGAGCAATTTATTTATAGCTCTACCTAATAGCTTCATGTTCTTTCTGACTAACGTCTACCATGAAAAAAATTTCATAAAAAACCATTTGTCGTGCGGGGTTGCGACCTATAGTTTCCCTCCATTTGTGGCACAACTTCGAGACGCCCGTCCCAATTAGGAGGAGGGGTTCAGCACAGCACCTAACAGAAGTGTACGTGCTAACTATTTATTTATTTATTTTTTAATGTACACTTAACTAAAAAACTTTGTCTGCCTGATGACCTCTGGTTTACAAAGTTCAAAAACGGCTACTTTGATGTCACTGACACGTGTCAAACCACCCTTTAAAAAGAACGGTCACCAAACCAGTCGTGAATCGGCGGAAAAAATGAGCTGACATCACAAAACGATTCTCAATCACCTTCATTCAATGGGATTTACAGAAAAATTGGGAGTCTGGGTGCCTCTCAAGACCTGATCGACATGGTCAAACCATACTCCGTCTCGGCAACGCCAGGCTCCATGTTGCACAAGTTCTCCACGAAAAAAACAAAGACAAGCCTTCAAATTGATTCTCAGCATCTCGCCCGCCATCGAGCTCCCCGCGATCATAAACAACGCTTTTTGTACCGAATAGTCACAGAAGATGAGAAATGGTGTATATATATAAAAATGAAGCAAAGAAACTAGTGGGTGGCTCCAGGAGATGCGCCATTTCCGAGGGTCAAGCCGGATCTTCATCCAAAAAAGATCGTGATATGTGTTTGGTGGGACTGGGAGGGCATGATGCACTGGGAAATGCTCGAAAAGAATACCGGGGGAACAAGGAGCTCTACATTACCCAACTACATCGCGTGAATGAGACTATTCAACTAAAAATACCTGACAAAACAATGTTGTTAAACCATATTCCTTCACGACAACGCCAGGCCTCATGTTACACAAGTCGCACTCCAAGAGCTCGAATGGGAAGTCCTTCAGCATCCGCCGTATTTTCGGAACCTTGCACTGACCGATTGCCATCTTTTCCGCTCCCTGTCAAATCATATAACGGGAATTACCTTCGATAACAAAGAGGATCTCAAAGACTTGCTCAACAACTTCTTTCACACCAGACCAGTCGATTTTTGGCGAAACGGCATCAACAAATTGATCAATAGGTGGCAAGAGGTTATACACAGCAACCGCGAACACATAATTGATTGAGTTAATGATACAATTATTGTTTTTTTGTATAAATAAATGTCTTCGGTGAAAACGCTATAAACTTATTCCCCAACCTACTACTTAGATATAATTAAAAGCTATTCATTTATTGAATTATGTAAAAACGTATTCTTTCTACAAGTGTGCAGCAACTAGTCCACTATGCGGTTTTCCCATATTTGCAATATGTCCCAACAAAAACTTTCTGCTTATAAGTGAGATTGCAATTGAAAATCTAATTTTCACCTAAGGAAAGTAAAAGTTTGACGAATGAAATCAATGAATGAGTGAGACACTTAAATGGGAATCAATGTTCGCTGCTACTGCCAATGCATTCAAAAGCTATAGCACACAGAAGTATGAACGTACATATGTATGTATGTGTGTACTTACTCATTTAACGCACTCAACCAGCTCGATGTTTTCTGTTACGCTTTTTGCGTTATTTAATATAAAACGTGGATAATTTTAGCAAACGCGTTGTAGCGCATAAGTGAACTCTTTCAGCTGGTAAATCAAGTCAACAGTACGTATCCGCGCCCGATTACATGGCCTCTAACTATATGGTTGTCTGTAGTGTCCGTTCGAATATTCAGTTTCACCCACGGATATAGCATCAAAAAACTTGTCCATATGTATTTGCGATGGAAAATGTTCGCTCCAATCATCCTGCCAATCAAGTTTTTGTATTTATGTGTATTTTATAGTAGAGCAGCTTATAGAAGAAGAGGGCAGCTTCTGTTACTACAAGAGGGAACTGTATCGATGGTTCTTAGAGTTGGATTACTCAAATCGATTCACAAGATACAGCCTAGCCAGTAAAGCTGCAATATTTTGATTCACTTTTTCCATATATAGTAGTTCTTTAGTTTTTTTGAAAAGGGGAGCATAAAAATGTCAGGAACATTTTGATTGATACCGTCGCACCAGTGATATGTGGGGCATGCTCCCACTAAAACAAACATCCCCTCTTCGGCTGACTTCCACTCCGAGACCGCATTTACACTACATCGAGGATCGAACAACAAAAAATCCCACGTCCAGGCTCTCTACCTGTGACGTACGGAGGTTTTATGTTGCTGACAGTCTCCATTACTTTCGTAAAGCACCCAGTAACCTGAATCGTTTAGCTGCCAAAACCGAACATTTACACAGAAAGAGAAAGTGTCTGTGTCAGTCTCTTTCTCTGAAATGTCCGTACAGCTTCTGCAATGAGGATTATCAAGCGATCATCAAGTGCGCGGTAAACACAGCTACGACTTTGGAAATCGAATGGAGTGGAGTCCCCAGGACTTTCTGAGTCTTCAGTCTATTGTACTGGGGTCAAAGGGTTTTCGAAATAGCAGCTGAAGAAATAGAGCTCCATCTTTTGTACGCTTTCCTGAGAAATTAGTTGTGCAATTCCCCTTTAGCAAAAGTCAGGGGGATGCCGATGACCGGATAGAAGGTATCTGAGCATCATGAGAAACTTAATTTCCCTCTTTGTTCCTATAGCCCGGAACGCACATCTGAGAAATGTTACCTGCACGTCCAAGATATTTGATCTCCTCCTTACAGGAGTTCACCGGTTTGGAACTGCACCATTGCGTCGTCAGAGCCTTGATCGCGGCTTGACTATCGAAAAAATGTTAACAGAGGTACCAGCTACAGTGCAGATTTTTCCTTCTTTCCAATCGTGCCTACTTGAAAAGATTTCTCTACAGTGTTATTATTATGAAAATATTCGTAATTGTCTGGCTCGGCTTCCAAATCACCATTTCGATTTCGATCAAAAATCGGTTTCGGTCAGGCACTATTGCTTAGTTGGCTAGTGGCTGATTGAAGTTGCGTGGCACAGTGTCGTTGGTTACGGCTCACTATGCTTTCTCTTTCATTTGCTGCAATGCTGCAAAAATGCGTGCCGCATTGCAAATTAAAGCGAACATTTTTTCCTGCAACAGCTCATAAGCGGCAACTTAGGCGGCCCGAGTGTTATCAATGCGTAGTAAGTTACACTTTTTTTAGTGAATTTTAAATTTCACTACATTTAAAATGAAATGACACAAAAATCAACTTATATATGTAGTATTTATCTGCTCTACAGGCGATCAGGTAGTTAACTAAATTGTGGTAAATAGCGACTCAAACTACCAGCGACATCATAAATTATCACAAATGTCAATGACTTATTATGATTGGCAGTAAATGGCGCACTTTAAGCAGCAAAGAGTGGGTACAACAAAAATAATGAACAGGGGGATGCATGGGCAAATTTGTAGGTAGCCATCATGCACTGATGTTAGAGAGCTGTCAAAGAGGAACTTGTAAATATGTCAACACATTGAAGACACTTCACAGCGGACGAAACTAATCGAAACTTAATGACATAATTTCAGGTGAGGATGATAAGAATTTCGAGCTAATGTAGGCGTACCTCAGGACTCCACTTTAAGCCCTCGTCTTTATTAAGCTGGTGATGGAATTCCTTACGGCAGAAATCCGAGGCAACCACCCTTAGACACTGCTGTATACTGACGATGTAGCACTTCGCACG